>JAQQSU010007471.1:0-13215 GCA_028627135.1 Pseudochirops cupreus
TTTTTTTTTTTTGCTTTTTGGAGGTGGGAAGGCAGGGCAATTGGGGTTAAGTGACTTGCCTAAGGTCACACAGCTAGCAAGTGTTAAGTGTCTGGGGTCACATTTGAACTCAGGTCCTTCTGACTCCAGGACCAATGCTCTATTCACTGTGCCACTTAGCCACCCCTAATACATAAATCTTAAAGAAAATATCTCCATACAACTTCAACATTAACTTGAACAATCCTTCTAAAGGATTAACACAAACTCCAGAGAATATTCTGTAAAGTTATCATAGTCAATTCTGGCTGATTAAGTCACATATTTTTGTGCCCACAGAATGTGTAACTTCAGTGGCAAAACCTGGAATGGAACATAGAGATAAGGAGTGGAATCTACTCTGTTTTGAGAGAAAGATCAAAGAAATTTGGCACTTTGGTTTTCTCTTCTGAGTACCCACTCCAAGTCCTCTCAGCAAGCTCTGTTTGATGACTGTCTTTCAGACCCGTGTTACTCAGTAACTTGTGCATGAATAGCAACTTTAGAATAGAGCCCTGTTCATTGAATAAGTTGGTGAATAAAATTTGGGGGAAAATTAAGGCTCTCAAGTACTGATCAGCATTTCCCTTGGCATCCTATTAGTCTCATGCTGTAACTGCTTGACAATAAGACTATGCAATTATGTTACAATTACAGTTTCAAGATTTTAACCTGAATGGGTTTGTTGGGTCCCACTTCCATTATTTTTGCTATATGTCATCCTAATGAATGTTTTGTTGTAGTCTTTCTTTGCGGAGTCTTTCTCGTGAGACCAAGAAGTCAAAACAGTAATATCTAATCTACTGTATAATGAGAAAGATATACTAATGGGTTGACATTTTCTTTTCTTTTTCTTTGTGACTGACTAGCTATTGGACCTTACTCTATGAAGTTAATGAGGCTGGGTAGAATATGAGAAAGAAGGAAGAGGGAAGGGAAGTAAAAGAGTGAAAAGAAAGGCAGAGAGACAGAAAGAGAGAAGCTGGAACTCATTATGAGGCTTCAGAGATAGGGCAGGAAATATAGCTACAGCAAAAAAAATGTCAAAAATATTCTTCCAATTTTGGGGGGGGCATTGTGCGGGGAGGTAGAAGTCATGATGATACAAATTTTGCTAATATCCTCAAAATTAATCAATGAAAAAGAGCTCCTCTTTCTACTAGAAAAAACTTACAAATTGTAAAATTATCTCATCTTTTTAGTCTTCCTATTCTACCTTAAAATAGCTGTTTTGCTTATAACTCAGAGATTCTAATTTGGGGTTCGTGCTTTTGATCATATAACTTGTTTTGTTTATCATCTGACCTCGGTTAGTACTGACTTGTATATCATCAGCAATTGTGAAATTCTTAGCCCAAATCAACTATGTCAACCCTGTATTATCTGAAAATGGCATTCCTATTTTAGAATTAATGGCAGGCCTTTGTGTCTATCATTGTATTGCTGACTTAGACTCCCAGGCATCACCATAGATAATTAAGAGTTGACTGTAGCAGAAATCCCAACAAAGGGGTGAATACTCATGAAATTTTTGTTTTAGGTAGTTTTCTATTGAAATAAGCTTGGTTAAAATCAGCACATATTAATTTCATCCCCTCAATAAATTGTTCTCTGCCTTTACCCTTCCATTCAACTAACAAAGGAGGAAAAGAATGAATGAAATTCTGCATTCAATTGACTACACAAAATGTAGTCTAAAATCAAAAGAAAATCTTTTTTTCACTTGGAGGGCAAAAGAAAGAGCAGAATCCATTTTTTTTCCCTGTTCCCTACCTCTAATACAGTGGTTCTCAACCTTCCTAATGCCACAACCCTTTAATACAATTCCTCATGTTGTGGTGACCCCCAACCATAAAATTATTTTCACTGCTACTTCGTAACTGTAATTTTGCTACTGTTAGGAATCGTAACATAAATATCTGATATGCAGGATGTATTTTCATTCTTACAAATTGAACATAACCCACAGGTTGAGAACTGCCGCTCTAATAGCTTTTGCACTTCTTCTGAAGACCCAGAAAAGAAAATTCTTGCCACCAAAATCTTTAGCAGAGTGAAATGGTTCAATATTAAAAACTGATCTGATTTTTTATCTGTGGAGATTTCAATTAAAAAGATGCATCACTATCTGCCTTGTTGCTGCATGTTAAGCACCAAAGATCTTCCATTTGACTTGGGGTTAAAGTCTCCATTATGTGATGTCATCCCACAGTAGAACATGAGCTCCTTGAAAGCATGAACTATCTTCCTTTTCTATTTGTATTCCAAGTGCTTAGCACAGAACTTTGTATATAGCTCATAATAAATGCATTTTATTCATTCACTCACTCACTCACTCATTGATTCTCTAGCATATCATTAAAAAAAAACACAACTTGACATAAGCTGAAGTCTTACAGTTAGGAAGGCCTGAGTTTAAGTCCTACCTATGGTACATATTGGTAGTGTAACCTTGGGCAAATCACTTAAATTCCCCAGGAAAGTAGCTAATACTATAGATTATCAATAAATTGCTTATGTTCAATAGTTAAAGAAGTTTTCCTGTTATGAGTTCCCCAAATAGATAAAGTAACAGATTTGGGAGATTACCCCCTCTTTCCCTCCCAAAAAAAGCATATTGGACAAAGTAAAATACATGATTCCCTTTGAATGGCTGAATTTGTTTTCTTTCCAATAGCCACCAATATTTGCTGCTAACATATAGTCATGCAGAATTTATTTCTAAGGAAATTGCCTTTTCATCTCTAGGGCTCTTTTAAAACTTGGACAATTAGATAACTGTGGCTAATGCTAAAATTTATTGTTGCTGTTCAGTTATTTTCGGTCTGGTCCATCTCTTTGTGACCCCGTTTGGAGTTTTCTTGGCAAAAATTCTATATTGGTTTGCCATTTCCTTCTCTAGTTCTTGTGACAGATGAGGAAACTGAGGCAAATAGAATTAAGTCACTTATCCAGGGTCACACAGACAGTAAGTGTTTGAGGCTAGATTTTAACTCAGGAAGATAAATCTCCCTGACACCAGGCCTGGCACTCTATTCACTGTACTGCCTAGCTGCCCCAAACTAAAATTAGAAGCAGGTTTTATCTTCTTGCATGGTGTGGGCTTTGTTGCTGTTGTTAATTTATTCAGTTGAGTTCAACTCTTTGTGACCCTATGGGCCATAGCACACTAGGTACTCCTATCCTCCACTATCTCTTGAATTCTGTCCAAGCTCATGTTCATTGCTTCCATGACACTGTCCATCTCATGTTCTGCCATATCCCATTCTCGTCTTGCCTTTTATCTTTCCCATCTTTAAGTATTGACTGATTTGATCTTCTTTCTATCCGAGGGACTTTCAAAAGTGTTCTCCAGCACCACAATTTAAGAGTGTCAATTCTGTGGCACACAGATTCCCTTATAGTCCAGCTCTCACAACCTAACAGTATTACTGGAAAAAACAACAGAGGGTGGATTTTTACTGGTACAAGCAAAGTATTTCCTAACCCAATCCATGAACAAAAGTAAGCAAATTTCTCTATTTCTAAAATTGCATAGTTGGAGATAGGAGGGTCTTTAGTGGACACTTAATCCAATTTCTTCATTTTGGAGAACAGAAAACCAAAGACCAGAGAGATGGAGTGAATAGACTTGTTCTAGCATAGTAGGGGGAAAGAAAGAAAGAATGAATGAAAGAAAGAAAGAAAGGAAGGAAGGAAGAAAGGAAGGAAGGAAGGAGGAAGAAAAGAAGAAAGGAAGGAAGGAAGCAAGGAAGCAAGGAAGGAAGGAAGAATGGGAGGTAGGAAAAGAAGAACAAAAGATATTTATTAAGTTGTTACTATGCTCAAAACCCTGTGCTAAATGCCAAGGGCTACAAATTGAAAATCAAGACAGACCTGCCCTCCAGAAGCTCACGTTTGTTCTTTTTTAGGAGCTGGTAATAGACATAGAAGGTTTCAGGTGCAGAGAGGCTAGAAAGGCCCAGCGGTCTTAAGGTGCAGTGTCAGGCTACATGACAAGGTAAAAGGTAGGAACAAAGAGTTAAAGTTGAAAGAAAAAAAGTTTTGACAATTCCAAGTAAAACTTTCTAGTTTGTTTATTTGTTTATTTTTTCCTACTAATTGCAACCATACAAAATCTAATTGAATCTAGTCTTTCTATAAATTGCAGTCCTGTAAAAACAGAATCAACTCCCTCAGAGTACTCTCTATTTGGAAGTCTTCAAGCAAAACCTTGATTTAGTCATTCACAAATTTTATGGTAGCAGGAGATTCTATTCTTGTTCTGACATGGTTTAGACCAGGTGGCCATCTAGGTCCCTCTCAACTCTGAAAATTCTGTGATTAGATGGTAAATGGCCTGCCGATGAACCTAGATCGAGTGTCATTGTGAAGAATTGGCTCTCTTTAAGATTTGTTTGAATACCTAAGGAAAGCATACCACTCTCCTATCTTCCCATGCTGAAGCTCTAGAACAATGTGATGCTCTGCATAGGCATCAGAAAGGTCATAGACAAGGATTATGTCTGCCATGGTGGTCAGAAACAACAGAATTGATTCTCTAGAAAATTGGAAATGAGATGTGTGCATTTATGATGTCAACCTAGAATTAAACTCTAAAAGTTTCTTCTTCAGGGACAGAAGTGTGACCATGGGAACCCTGATAATATAAGGAATCTTGACTTTCTGATGTGACCTGAACTGCCCATATCTATCATATATGCTCGCACACAAAAGGAAGAATCTAATTCAAGGTTAATTAGTCCCAACTTGTTGCTTGTCTAGTCTAAATCCTCCAGAAAATACACTGGCTCTCTAATCCTGTGCCTAGTCATGCAATAGATTACTTTGCGAAAATAGTTTATGTGCTGAATTGTGTATTCACTGTCAAGTAATAGACAAAATCAGCAGTATTATTTATCTTATGCTTATGGATAATGGAGCAATTAACTTAAAATTGCACAAAGCTACCCTTGCATACAGATGGTAGGCAATTCACCAAAAGGGATAATCATAATAAGATACTTCAAAAGGGCCCATGGGGAACCCCTAAGTTCAGTTTAATACAGTCTGTTTACATCAATGAGTTCTCATTGCTTTGATTGCTGCAGTCAGAAATTCTATTTGTCATTGGCTGCCCTCAGGACCATTATGAGAGTTGCCTACCCAACTCTAAAAACACAGACTTGAGAATTATCTAGTCTATGTCTGCGCCTGAATATAAAATGACCGCCATTGTCTAAAATAATTTTTTCCTGCATAATTGCTAAAGGAAGCAAAAAGCAGTATTCTCAATATGGTGACCTCTTAGAGAACTCAGGATCCATAGGAGATCTAATGGGGTTAAACATCTGGCATAGATCCAGGACCCAAAGATGGATAAGACAGTATGGCAACAGGTGGTGACAAGTAGCATTATGTTCCTTTTAATAAAAAGGGCCGATCCCTTCAATTCTGCTTGTTCCAATAAATTCCTTTTAGCAGGTGTGAAGACTCGGTACAGCTCTTCTGCTAAGTAGGAAACAGTTTTAACTTCTTCCTTTATATAACCTTCACAGTGACAATCTTAACCCTGAAATAGCATTCTGTCATCTTTGTAGTCCCACCACCTGGTCTGGTATTTGTACACAAATTGGGCCCTTAATACATGTTTCTCAAATTGAATTGCATTGTGATATTTATCATTCAAAAGAAATTCAAATATTTTTGTATCCCTGAAATAGCCTGAGTTCTGAAACTGTGAAGAGTAGTATATAAGACATTTGGTATGAATGCAACAAACAAGCCTAGAAACTGAAATGATTTCCTTCAGAGAGAATTGGAGAAAATGTTATTTTATTCATGGTAAAGATATGGATCTACTTAAGAGAAGAGATACACATGAAAAAAAATAAAGAATAATTCTGATTAGAGAGACAGGATAGAGGAATAGATGGAG
This sequence comes from Pseudochirops cupreus, assembly GCA_028627135.1. NCBI lineage: Eukaryota > Metazoa > Chordata > Mammalia > Diprotodontia > Pseudocheiridae > Pseudochirops > Pseudochirops cupreus. Next base: position 5,936 of record JAQQSU010007471.1, read on the forward strand.
ATCTAGACTTGAAACCAAGATCCATGTGTCCAAATTTTGCATCTAACACACATCAGCTGTATGACCCTAGGCAAGTCACTTAACTGTTCTCAGAACTCCAGGCATTTCTCTGAAAGAAAGTTACCACCCACACTGGTACAGTCTAGCACCTAGTTGAGTGCCTGCACATAGTGGGCATGTAATAAATGCTTGTTGACTGCCTGATAGAAAGAAGTTGTCTCATATACAGGTTCCATCTACTCATGAAATCACAGATTGTGTCCATATCTCTATCTGACTGAATAGCCATAGAACCATGGACTAATCACATTTAACTTCCTGGGGCTTCAATTTCTGCATGTGTAAAATGATGTGGTTGGACTACATGATTTCTGGAGTCTGAGACCAGGGCTTCTTCCCCACTGAGTCTCCTTCTAGCTAGAAAAGCCAGAGGTTATATGATCCTAAGCCTTTTGGGAACAAATTCGTAAAGTTATAAATGCACATCTTTGGTTCCAGTATAGAAAGAGTATGGTGCTAAGGCAGGGGGTTGACAGCTGAGTGCAGCTGAATTGCTGACCTCATGGAAAGAAGTTAATTTTGTAGATATCTGAGGTCAATGAAAATATTAAGGCCATTAGACCTTGCATAATTGGCTGTGTGCAAATGTATTTACTGTGATTGCCCTCATCTCTCTGTTTATCTGAGAGCTTATAGACAACCAGTCCTGCCCTATGAAGTATAAATAAGTCCCTGTTCTCAATGCCTGCCCTATTTACACTGCCTATGCAACTCTCTGCCACAGTCAATCTATTTTGCACACTTAGACACTGATGCAGGAAGCTTTCTTTTATTCCCTGAAGTGTTGAATATCTTTTGCTCTCTGTCAAGGGTGAATTTCTCTAAGAAGCATATCATCCCAAAATTTAAAATAAATTGGTTAAGACCCACACATTGCCTGTTTCCAAGGCAGAAATTCATTGGATATTATGGACACATTTGAATGAAGTCTTTCTTTTCCATGTGAAAAATAACTTCTCTTTTTCTAAAAAAAGTTGAATTATATTTTTTCCAAATAACGGTCAAAATGCCTAATACAAAGTCTACACCAAAGGAATATTTGTTTCTTTTCCTTTATGCATTTTGATTTACTTCACTATCCCTAGCAGTTGTAAGTCATGATTACCAAGATCAATTTTTAAACTTCATTTTGCTGATTCTATAAAACTGAGCGACTCTAAAATCTGTACATGGTTCTTCATACCCTGCCCCTCAATTCCCTTTCCTTTCAAAATATTCACCCTTATTTCTATTCCACCATTCAAGACACATTTTTACTTGGGTGAGGTTACTGCACAGTCACAACATGGCCACAACGTACCAAAATCTTGAGAATATATTTGTCTCTTCTCATTTTAATTCTTGAGTCTTTCCTTTGTGAAAGAGTATGTAACTACTTTTCTATGTAGGAACTTCCCTCAACACATTTCCCCATACACCCAAAGCCACCTAAAAGAGAATTTCATGCATTTTTCTGAATAAGTGAACTACAGTCGTATTGTTGATGTTTGGTTTTAAGATATTTTAAGAAGAAAGGTTCATGGTCATTTGAAGATTTGTTCAAGTGCTTAGATTTTTGAATCCCTAGATAATTCTCCTTAAAGCACCACTATAATGAACCTGATCTTCAATCCATTCTTCTTATACCCTTGAACTTCACAGGCTGGGAAATGTGCAGTGAGGCTAAAAATTGCTGTACAGTGAAGGTGATTAGAGAAGCTTCTAACATAATAGACTTAGGAACTGGGCACTTGGCATTGTATTCACATATACTGTACTGGTATGGTTGAAGAAAAGGAACATAGTTTAGCAGTGCTGGTTCTCAAAATAAGAAAGACCTGAGTTCAAAACCTGTTTCTGTTCTATAGTGGCTATGTGGCCTTGGACAAGTCATTTAATTTTTTTAATGGTCTCTAAAATTCTGACTTGTAGAGAAGGCAAAAACTGGCATCTAGGAGTTACCTCAACTAGGAGTTCCTTATACCAAAAAAAAAAAAAAAATCAGAGATCTAGGTCATATTCTAAGGAAAGGGATAATATACTGAACTGAGGTGTCATTGCATTCCTAGTTCCATCAGAATATGTCAAGCTATCTACCTATCAATTTAATTTTCAGTTCAGTCAGATTTGCTTTCCTTTGGTTTAAAAAAATAGTTTCATTAATACTAGGTGAAAGAAGTGTGATTAGATAAGAGTGTCAGAAAACTACCAGAAGTTTGTTTTTTGTTTATTTTACATCCAAATAAGTCAAGAAAATAGTATAAATAATACATAATAATAATGACATTTACATAGATTCTAAAGTTGGTAAAACACTTTACAAATATTAGCTCTTTCTATCTTTACAACTATAACTATGCTGGGAAGTAGGCATCATTTCTACCCCCATTTTACAGATGAGAAAATGGAGACAAGTGGAGATTAAGTGAATTGCCCAGAGCCCCATAGACTGAAGCTTGCCCAAGGTCATACTGCAAGTAAATGTTCAAGATTGGATTTCAAATCAGGTCTCCCTGCCTTCAGGTGCAGAACTGTATCTACTGGGCCACCTAGCTGCCCACAGTGATTATAGAGTGTCCTGCACATAGTCCTGCACACTTATGAAATGTTTGATTAATTATTTAACTGAATACTTCAAGTGTCTGCCTTAGAAGGCAATGCATCTTCCTCCCCTGAAGTCATGGAAGAAAGTTTGGATAATCAGGTATGTTGTTTTTTCAGATTTGAGCCGTATAGCCACTTAGCCACTCAGATTATTTAATTAAACATAAATAACATAATTGGCTATAACCGCATAACATCAATGGGATATTATTCACAATGAAGACCAGGCAATGTAATGCCAAAATAACTGAATTGATAGGTGCTAACTGCATTGTATAGCAACCTTCCGCTCTCACTTGGCCCTACTTTATACCTCTTCTCCCTTTCACACTCAGATGTTTTGTGAAAACACACACACACACACACACACACACACACACACAAATACACACAGAGTCCAAAATATTGCTGTGACCATATCATGTACACAGTTATAGCAAGGGTAAACGACAAGCTATTGTTTCTTTCCCATCACGCCTTCTTCTTGATCCCTAAGTAATGTAAATGTATAAGGAATACCACGGACAACAGGATAAATTACTGAAATATGGAATACAGTGAGTATGTGTGTGTGTGTGTTCTGTAAAGCCCAATAAAGACTACCGCATAGTCATTCTGCAATTTTAAGCCTTATTGTTTTAAAACTGTAGGATGACTTGGGATGGTCTAAATTTGCCACAGCTGTGAAGCTTGGACTATAAGGAAAGCTGAGCACTTCAGAATCTATGCTTTTTAATTGTGATGCTTGACAAGACTTTGGAGAGTTCATTGCACAGTAAAAAGATGAAGTCAGTCAATACTTGCAGAAATTAATTCATATTATTCATTGGAAGGACACATAAAGAAGCTGAAACTTCAATACTTTGGCCACATAAAGACAGAACTTATTGGAAAAGACTCTGATGATGGGAGAGGTTGAAGTCAAAAGGAGAATGGGGCATGGCTGAAGATGATATGGATAGATAGTGCCATGGAAGTAATAGACATGAGCTTGGACAGACTTCAGCAGACAGGGAAGAATAGAGAGCCTAGTGTGCTATGTATGGTCCATGGGATCATGCAGAGTTGGACATGACTAAACAAATGAATGACGATAAATTATAACAGAATTTTAAAGATGAGAGAACAAGGTGGATGGAGTGGATAGAGAGCTGGGTCCGGGGTCAAGTAGTTGCTTCTCTAAAGGAAAGCAACTCAAAAAAGGGTTAAAAATCTTACTTTAATCAAACATATATATCATTCACTTAGTTCAGGGGGGAAAGTCAGCACCCTGAACTGCAGAAGATACAAACAGAAATTACAGGCAGACAAAAAATACAGAGAAAATAACACAATTTAGGGGTGGCTGGGTGGTGCAGTGAATAGAGCACCACCCATGGAGTCAGGAGAACCTGAGTTCAAATCCAGCCTCAGACACTTAACACAAAAACTAGCCATGTGACCTTGGGCAAGTCACTTAACCACAATTACCTTACCTTCCCCCCTCCAAAAAAAAAAAAAGAAAATAATACAATTTAACAGATCAACAGAGAGGGCTTCTGTCTGACCATTACATACATACATGATTACCAGAGGGAGAAGCACCAACATCTGGGTTTTCAAAGCCAGGGAGTTCAATGGCTACCCAGAGTCTCATCTGACCAAATCACACTGATCTTCCCATAAGTGAGCCCAAAGCAAATCCTCACCTCAAGAGTATACATACACCCTTCTTCAGGGTCAGAGGATATCACAATCTTCATGACCCACTGCCTAATTACAAAGTAGCAAAAGGAGTGGGCCTTCCTGAAAAATGAGCCTCCCCTAAGCAAGCTTCTCTGGTTGGGCTCCAAGTAAGGCCCATTAAGGGAGAGGGAAGATCTTCAAATTCCCCTACCATTACAAAGACTCATCTCCCTTAGCTCAAATCTGGCCTCAGAATGTTACTAACTATGTGACTCTGGGTAAGGCACTTAACCCTGTTTACTTCAGTTTCTTTATTTGTCAAATAAGCTGGAGGACATGGCAAACCACTCCAGAATCATTGCCAAGAAAATCCCAAATGGGGTCATGAAGAATCAGACATGACTGAAAAAGCAACTGAACAAAACCTAAACACACTAATACTTAATAAATGCTGGTTGTCTGATTTAACATCTCACCTTCTCTTCTCTTTTCCAGGTTAAACATCTTCAGCCCATTCAAAAGATCATCTTAGGGTAAGAATGTGAAATCCCACTCCATTTTGGTTGTCTTCTGCTTGATGCTACTTAATTTATCAATGCTCTACATAAATTATGATACCTGAAATTGACATATTTCTCTAAGGTCTGTTCTGACCAGAGCAAAACACAATGTGGAACTATCACTTTCTTAATTCTAGATATTTATTTTGTGACAGCCTCTTTTAATGTAGGCTAAGATTGCATTCCAGATGAAGAAATACTCAAGAGAACAAAGAGATAGGAAAAGATTCTTTATGTACAAAAAATATATTTATGGAAGCTCTTTTTTGTGATGGCAAAAGAGTGGAAACTAAAGGCATGTTCAACAATTTAGCAATGGCTAAATAAGTTCTGGTTTATGAATAGGATGCAGTACTATTTTGTGATAATAAATGAGGAAACAGACGATTTCAAAAAGACATATGAAATAAGTCAAAATGATATAAACAGAACCAAAAGAAGAATTTATATAATAACATCAATATTTTAGAAATGGACATTTTTTAGGATTTTTATAAAATGACAAAAATTGAAATAAGCGGAATAAGGAAAATGATTTACACACTAACAATTATCCTATTAAAAACAAACAATTTTGAAATCTATGACAAGGACCAGTGATGAAACATGCTATTCATTATGCAGAGGCGATACATTTATTTCAAAGTAATAGATAGATTTGCATACATCCACTGAGGTATTTATTTTTGTTCTTCACAATGTATATTTATTGCAAGAAATTTGTTTCTCTTTCTTTTTGTCCCAGAAGTAGTGGAGAGTGGGAGGAAGAAAACAGATTTGTATTAATTAAAAATAGATGTAGGTGATCTATATATGTGAAATAATGCATACACTTTCAGAAGAAGTCATTGTATTATTAGTTTTCTAACTGATTATTTTGTTACAGAGACTTCTGAAAAAGTGAGACTAATTTGCAAATCTATATAAATAAATAAAATAAAGGTGAAAAAGATATATGGCATATTTAAGATGACATACTTGGCAAAAGCAGGAATAAAACCCACATCTCTTCTAGCATCCCAGAGTATAACTTTTTTTCTCCACACATTGGCTTCATAAATGAATTTTATTGCTTTAAATCCATTAACATATGTAGCTGAGTTTAATTCCTGAAAGATATATTGGATTAATTACATAATTGCTATTTTGTAGCAGTATTTATTTCATATACTTGGAATTTTTGTCTTGCAATCTTAGAAGAATTATCTTTATATATTTCTTTTCTTCTATCTTTGTACTGGCCATAATATGTTCAGGTAAAAAAAAAAAAAGATTGGTTGCAATTCGAACCCAAATTCTCATAAAAGTAGTAGCTACATCATTTACAGAGAGATAAAAAACAGTTTGAAACTTTCTATTTTCCCTGTTTCCTTATTTTTGTAATCTGCTCTCCTTCTCCATTCATTTCCTGGATTTGTATGAAATCCCCACAGTGTGTAAGAAAAACTGAATTGTCTTGATTTGGTTGTCATTTTGCTTTTATTATCAAATATCAAAGGATAAAAGGTACTACTTTCAGGAAGGTACATTCTAATTTTCCTGAGACAACTAAAAGCATATGACTGGTACTGTATGAAATAAAACGGGGGGATGGGGATCTGTGATTACAAGCATTATGGGTTTTTTTTAGCTATTGAATCAAAACAAAGCCATATCTGCACAACTATAAGACAAACAATTGAGAATGTAAAATGAAACACACAATGGGACCTTTTGAGAAGATACTTGCTAGTATGGTAATTCCCTTGTATTGTCTATATACCACAACAAAAGAATGTTGGAAAATAACTATTCAGTACTAACAGTACACTGAACATTAGTGGGCATCATACAGAAATAAGAATTGATGGGAGAAACAGTTGATTCTATTTCCAACATCCTATGTTCTGATGACTTCAGGACTGTGTCCCATGTTTTCTGATTAGCCTAAGACATTTCAGCATCTTAAATGCTTCAAAAGATCTGTGATTCCTCTGATGTAGATACTCCAGTGACACAGAGCAGCATCTTTTCCCAGCTTCCTAAATGATTTGATAGCTGTGGACCACAGACTTTTTCATCTTCTGTCCAGCTCTCTCGTCATTACTCTAACCTTATCTTGTCTTCAGAAATAGCCCATTGTTGAACCTGTACTCAAAGCTTTTCTATCTTTGTCATACCTGGTAGAGATAACTCTCTGTTGCCATAGTCTTTAGTCACCCAGGGTTACCTTCTTGAAAAAATGAGGGATAAAAATAGGATTTTCAGTTTAGGGATAATGTGTTTGATTGTCGAACCTTAAATTATCAAGTAAAAATGAGTGCACAACAGAATAGGATATCATTAGAGGACCAAGAATTAATAATATGAAGGAATTATGACATAAGGGAAATGTACTTAAGATAGAATGTATTTGGGGGTAAGCAAGTGTAT
>JAQQSU010007472.1:0-13215 GCA_028627135.1 Pseudochirops cupreus
AACTGAATCTTGTAAACTAAAAGTAAATAAACAAGTCATTCAAAAAAAAATAAATAAATAAAGGAAAAAAAATAATTGTACATAGATGATATATACAGTGAATATGGAAGGTCAGAGGGAAGGCTGGGGTGGTAGGGGGAGGACTAGGAAAGGCCTTCTGGAGAAGGTGAGATTTAAGTCAAAAAGTAGAGGTAAAGAGGGAGAGTATTAGAGCAAAGGGGGAGACCCAGTAAAAAGGTCATTGGAAGATGGAGTTGGCTTAAGTGAGAAACAGCAAGAAGGTTGATGTCACTGTATCACAGAGTTTTTAAAGGGGAGGAAAGTATAATAAGACTGGAAAGGTAGGAGAGGTCAGATTGCAAAAGGCTTTAAATATTCAATAGATGTTTTAATATATTTGATATAAGAGGAAATAGGGAGTTACTGGAGTTTAATGAGTAAGGCTAATCAGATTTACACTTTAGGATCTTTAATTTAAGGAGATCATTTTGGCAACTGAATGCAGGACAGACTGGAAAGGAGTAGGGGGTGGGAACCCTGAACAGGGAAGACCAATTAGCAAATTTAGGACCTTGTGTCCTTTTAATATTTTTATTGCCAAAATAAAATGCTTCATCGTCTTTAGTATGTTGTCATTAAAGTGACCAGTAATAAATTAAAATATGCTTAAATGTTTCTTCATAACAATACTTGACCTTCTAAATAAGTCAACAATGTGCTTGTAATCTATGCATGAATAAAACAATGACGTGTACAAAAGGGACCCTGATTCATTAAATTCTTCATTATCTCCTTTTATAGTTAGGAGTTACTGTTATGCCTTCAGGAGGGATATATTGAAGAAATATTCAGCTGCATAGTTTGAAGAGCTGAGTTTTCATGACTTGAAAAAATTATCATGAGTTAATAGTACTGAAGATTTCTGGGATTTTATAAAGAGTATTTGAGATAGCTAACGACCCAAGAGTTGACACATAGAATGACCTATAGAAGGTTTACATTGATAATTTACTTTTATTAATACTTCATCAGAAAGGAATCTAGAAAAACCTTGGTTTATGAAAGAAAGCCTTCTCCCCTTTTTTTTGTTCTGGTTCTACTTTAACTAATTTTTTTTAAATACCAAAAGAAATAGAAAAATGGTAAAGCACTGCCCATAAGTCATTTCTTCATTAGAAGTTGTTGGGAAATTTTGCAGGCTATAATACTCTCCTTTTTCCCCTAGGATAACTGACATCTGGATAGTATTGACAGGGTGAGTGTTTTAAACGAGAGAAAAAAAAAACTTTTCTAAAAAGAAAAAGACAACTTTGTAGCATTGGCTCATTTCCATTAACTTGGTCACTGGTATCCCCTAAAGCACTATTTTTAAAAAGACCTCGTTTGTCATCAGTCCTTTCTACTCAAATGAACAATGACCCGTGATCCACCCAGCTAGTGGTCACAGGAAAACAAATATTCACCCATAATTGATGTTTGCTTTAATAAATGTAAATATTTAAAAACTTATAGCATTTCCAAGAACCCATTTCATTTTAATGAAACATTAAGATCCATTTTTCTACCTACTTGATTTGAGCCTACATGCACACACACACGCACGCACACACACACACACACACACACACACACACACTCTCTCCTCTATGTGTATGTGAGTTTATACATAGGAGTCCTGTGTTTGGAATGGAAAAACCACATCTCAAAGTGTTTACAAGATGTCAGCTTTAAGAAGCCATTAAAAGCATAACTGCAATTACCTATAAAGTAAGAGATATTTTATTGATTTAAAGTAAAGATGTCAATGAAGAAGTCCCTCCATTTTCCAGAAGCACTTATATGCCTACTATGTGCCGACAGTACTAGGCGCTAGAGAAACAAAGACCAGAACAAAGAAGTAAAAACAAGTTCCTGCAGTCAAGAAACCTGCATTCTGCTTGGTTGAGAAGAAGCATAAAGAGTAAATAAATATTAACGTGGAGGTCAGGGTCGCGGGGAGAGGGTATCATCAACTGCGAGGAACATGTGGCGGAATCATGAAAAGTTTTGTGTTATACTGAGTTGAGTTTTAAAGGGAACTAGAGATGCCAAGAGGCAAAGATACAAAAGGAGGGCTTTCCAGACTTGGGAAACATCTTGTACAAAGGAAAAGAGATTGAATATTGTGAACAGGTAGGACTCGGACTATGAAGGGCGTTAAACGTCCGAGAACTGACATTTCTTCATAGAACCTAAAAAATCAAGATTAAAGATGCCTAAGAAATATAAAGACTTAGTTGCAAAGGAGAAGTAATACTACTTATAACTCCCTTTTTCTTTTTTTTTTGGAGATAGTAAGTCTCCTCTTTGGGACCACTCGTACTGAACATTGCTAACTGGTCCTCCAGTCGAAGACCGTAGGAGAATCTTTGGATGTTTCACAGTGGTCCTATTTCATTTGTCCTGAGGGCTAAGGCTACATCCCATATGATGCCTGATTATATATGATAAATTATGATTACATATGATAAATTTTGATTATATATGATAAAAATGAAATTAAACAAGAACGAACAGCCAATTTGCACTTGAGAGTAATACAGTTATTTAATTCTCATTCATCTGATTAGAATTTGAGCTCCTTGATAGCAGGGACTGCCTTGCTTCTCCATTTGTAGGCTCAGTGTTTAATAAATGATTTTCCATTTCATTCCTTCATTTGTCCAATCACTCATCAAATATTTATTGAGCTTGTCCTATCATAAGGCACTGCAGGATATACAAAAGACAAAATATAGATGTACCCTTGTGAACGACCTCAGCAAATAAAATGTGCGTGCCTGCGTGTACAAATGCATACACAGAGCATTTCCCCTTGTTCTTAACTGCAAAAGCACTGTTATAGTCTTTGGCAAAGATGTCTAAAATCGTGGATCTCCAAAGGGATTTAGGAGTTACTTGCCATGATCAAATGATCATATGCATGGTGCTTTGCTCTAAATAAATGCTAGCTAAAACAAACAAAGAAAAACTGGTAGAGCTCAAGGAGAACAAGAAATGGATTAATCTTTTTTTTATCCCTTTGAAAGAATAGCTTTCCATCATTTCTTGTATTTGTCCTAGTCTCTAGTTGGTTCTCTCTCTCTCTCATACACAAACACAAACACACACACACACACACACACACACACACACACACACACACAGAAGCTAAGAGGTTAATGCCATGGTTTTTGGCTTGGGGGCAGGGAAGCACAGTTAGCACAATCTCAAAAGTCAACTCAGAAGGGCCTAAAAAGGCAGGTTTTAGAAACTTGCTATAGCAGTAGGTTTATGCCTTGAACTCCAGTCCCTGCACCCTGCTGCTCTCTAGTGCAGTGGGTAGCTACTGCAGATGACTTCCCAAAATAAGAGTAGTGTTTTCTACCAACCAAATGTGTGACCTTAGGAATGCCATTTCCTCTTTCTGATCTCCTGTGTCCTCTGCAAAATCATAGGGTTAGTTAGACTAGCTCTAGGTTTTCTAGACTGTGTGTGTGTGTGTGTGTGTGTGTGTGTGTGTGTGTGTGTGTGTGTGTATAACTGCAAAGGAAACCAATTATATTGGAATATGGTTACCAACATATTTTTTTAAAAGTTCACAAACACCAGCCATAGAATCTCTGTACTAAATGATCTGACATTCTAGTCTTTGTTCTTCTCTAACCTGAGAGATCAATAAATTCAGTGCCCTATCCTCTTCACTAGACTTGGTCAAGTTTATCTTCCTTGCCCATAGCTTTAATAACTCTTGCTCCTATACAGATTACCTTCTACAGAGATTACCATCACTCTCCAATTAAAGACCCCATCCTTAACTCCTTATAAATATCCATCTACTTCTTTTTAACCAGGGTGAAAATGCCACTATGCAGATGTTCCTCTTGTATCATTGCTAATGTTCTTGCTGAATGTTAGCTAAATGCTGTGTTGTAATGGACGGAATATCATAATTAGAGTCAGAAAAGGGTTGTGTTCAAATCCTGACACCACCAGTTGGCCAAGTCATTTAGTATCTGTGAGCCTTGACGTCCTCATCTGTACAATGGGAATGACAACCATACTTGGACTAGATACCTCTCAAGATAATTAGAAGAAAAATACTTTGTAAATAAGGCTGCCATAAAAATACGTTGCTGTTATGAATAAGACTTGTAGAATTTTTCACTTTCCTTAATGCTTTAGTTTCACTAAGGCAACATATAAACACTGAAAGACTTATGAGAATGTAAGTAATAATTAAATGTCAAAAGAAGTTGCTTAGAAACAGATTATATAATGATGGCTCACAATAACCATAAAACTTGTATAGAAATTGACAAGCTTCATTGACAGAAAGTTTCCTCATCTGGAACTTTCCTATACCAATGAAATCACAGGTCCAATTCCTCCTACCTAGTCCCTCTCACATTTATATAACCCTTTAAGGTTCATAAAATCATTTCCTCATAAAAGCTCTATAACAACCGAGTACAGAAACATCTCCATTTTACAGATGAGGAAATTGAGGTAAAGAGACTTGCCCATGGTCACACAACTAAGAAGAGATATGGCTAAGACTCAAATCCAAATCCAGTTGTGGATCCAACAGTCTTTCCATGTTCTGTTACTCATTAAGTCCTTTAAAAATATATAATGTATTTTATTTTTAACTTATGGAATAAAACAAGCATTTCCATAACATGATACAATAAGAAAAGATGATTGCATATGAAACTACAATCTATTATGCACATCTTACTATTCCTTTAAAATATGGAATTAAGTGATCATGTAAATGTTCCCCCTTTTTATTCTTCCCTTCATGCCTTGCCCTAGAGATGGCTACCATTAGACACAAATAGGTACACAAACACACATGTATGTACATGCAAAATTATTCTATACTTCTATCTATCAGTTTTTTCTCTGGATGAAAATAGTGCCTATGTCCTTTATTTTTAATTTATGTACTCAATATATGTACTCAAAATGACTTAGTCACTCAACGTCATTCTTAAAACAATATTGCTGCTAAGGCATAAGTTCTTTCTATACAGTTGTCGTGTTTTTGTTTGTCCTTCTTTCTCAAAGGGGATCATGGCATCAGGAAAGTCCTCTCGTGACTTGCAAGTGGATTGGATGTAAGTGAAGGAGGACTGTGCAAAGTCACCAGCCTCATTTTCTCCTGCAGAGTAAATATTCGACCTCTGGGACTACTGACAGGAAGAACTAGGTTACTAGGTTCTAGACTCCTAAGGACTAGACTTCCTTATCTTCATTGTGGCCTTTGCCCTCCCTGCTGCTGCTGCTGCTGTTGTAGTTCTACCCTCCAAACTAGAAGTCCTAAGATTATTTGGTCAAGGTCACTTGGTCACAAGGTCACTCTGTAAAAATGGTATCATTAGTGGGCAGCCAGGGCTTAAACTAAGATTAACCTAAAATTTTTCTTTCACTTCAGAATGTGACCTGCATATCCTGTAGGAGCTTTCTGTGATTGAATCCACCTGCCATGATTGCCCAGTAGGTACTTTTTCACCCTGATGTTATTCAGTTTGGACTACATTAATTTGCAGTTGTTGATCATAAATTTAGAACTGTAAGAGATCTTAAAGGTCATTTAATCCAACCCCCTTGTTTACCCTATAACATGGCATTTAATGTTCTGTTGATGGCTGTGTGTCCAAGAAAATTATAAAAATATTGTCTCAGTTACAAAGTATTTTATGTGTGTAAATAAACCTTATTTGATCTTCACAACAATCACTCTTTGTCTTGGGTAGTACAAGTTACATTATTCCCCTTTTACAGATGAAAAAATCGAGATTCTAATATTTAGTATGTTATAGCTTTGAGAGCCTTGAACCTGGAATCAGGTGAGACCTAGGCTCAAATTCTGACTCTATTATTTACTAACTATGTGATTCTGGGCAAGCCAGTTGACCACTTTGAATCTCAGTTTCCTCATATTTTAGATGGGGAAGACAGAGCCATCAGAGGGTAACTGCGAGAAAAGCACGTTGCAAATCTTAAAGCAATAGATAAACATTAGTTATTATTATGACTTGACTAAGTTCCTTGAAGACAGGAATTTTGTTGATAGCCCACTGTACATTGTATAAATATGTGTGTGTGTGTATATGTTTATATATATATATATATATATATATATATATATATACACGATGTGTGTGTGTGTGAGAGAGAGAGAGAGACGGGGGCGAAGGGAGAGAGAGCTCAATTAATGCCACTATTGACCAATTATCGCCTTTATACTCTCCTCAACCTAAAAGTCCCATATTGGTAAATGCTTATTGGGAAGAAGCAACAATGAAAGAGCTTCTGTATTAAGTTTAAGTGAAAAAATCAACACTAGAAGGTAGGTATGTATATATGTATATTTTTATATATACACATGAATACATAATCTCTGTGTGTGTATCAATTATAAATATCTTCAGTGATCTAAACGGTTAGAACTCTGAGTTGCCTTTAAAATCTAAAGAAAGGCACAGTTTCTACATTTCAGCTCCATTAAAGACGCAAAGCAAGCAAACGAAAACAATGATAACAAAAAATAAACCCACAAGACCACCTTTCCTACTCGTGCAATAGCTGAGCTTTAGATTCTTGCCTACTATGGTTTCCCAGCTAGGTGCCACAGTGGATAGAGGACCAGCCCTGGAGTCAGAAAGCCCATCTTTTAAGTTCAAATCTGGCTTCAGACAGACTTATTTAGCTGTATGAACCTGGGCAAGTCACTTACCCCATTTAGCTCAGTTTTCTCATCTGTCAAATGAGCTGGAGAAAGAAATGGCAAATCACTCCAGTATCTTTGCCAAGAAAACCCTAAATGGGGTTCTGGGGACATGACTGAACAAAAAAACCTATGACTTCTGACTTTTTGTTCTAGTTTCCTGCCCTTCTGCCCCCCCACTAATTTGTCAAATCTGACCTTATCTGATTCTCCCTTATCATAACACTGTCAAGTTGACATATTTGGTACTTTAAAAAAACAGTTGTTGGATTCATCCTCATCTATAAAAAACACTTGCCCTTTATTAAAAAAAAATTAAACCCCACCAAATTTTTCTGGTTCTTAGTGGAACTAAACACAAATTACAAGCATAATTGCTTACAAGCTAAACATACAAATATTCCTGATTTTCAAAGTAAGCTCCAAATATCCCCACTTACTACTTTCTCCTTATTTCTCCCTTTATTATCATGGAAAGAATATTCCTCTGGCAAAGACATACTGAGTATTGTCATATAAATCAACTGTTACAAGGGAGTACAGATAACACTGTATCCAAACAATATCAAACAAGGACAAAATGAACAATTCTGTCAATCATTATATTCCAGCAAAAAGGCTTTAGAATTCTAATTCATTAAGTAGTAATTGCAGGCTTTCTAAAACCCAATTGGACAAATATCTATACTTAGTCTTATTTGGTTTCAGAAATTGAATGATAACTCTGCCCCTAAATTTTATCATTTGCATATAGAAAGTAATCAAGATTGATTTACCTCAGGGAAACCAATTAGAATTGAACACAGACAATAAGAGAAACACTGAGGGGAAAGAATTTGGGGCCCACAATTATGTAATATTTCTAACCAAAAGAAGATCGCGTTTTAAAACGATGCATCAAGTCAAATTTCTCCCTTCTCCATTCCATCCTACTCACAGCTGCTATTAAAGTGGTCTTCCCAAGTACCATATTTCTCTCCTGCTCAAAAAGCTCCAGTGGTTGTCTCTAATACCTTCCTCTTGGATCAAAAAATAAACTGTCCTGATTGACATTTAAAGCTCTTCACAACTGAATTCTAGACTACTTTTACAGGCTTAGAGAACAATATTCCTCTTCCTGCACTCTTACATGAGCCAATTTAAACCTACTTGCTGATTCCCAAACACAACAATTCATGAAATTCCATCTTCTATCTCTGTGCCTTTGCATGCTGTCCCCCCATGGTTGGAATTCACTCTCTCTTCACCTCTGCCCCTTAGAATCTCAATCCCTTAAAATTCAGTTCAAACTGTTTTCTACATGAGACCTTTCCTCATCCCCTCAGCTGTTTGGCCCACACTGAAATTACTTGGTATAGATATTATATTTATTCAAATGTGCACAAGTAAGTTTCTCTGAGAGAATATAAACTCCTTTCAGGTAGAGCCATTTTGTCTCTGTCCTTGAAGCCTCTGAATTCAGCACAGTGCCCGGCATATACAAAAACACATAATAAATGTTTATCTATTGGGCAGCTAGGTGAAGACTCATCATCTTCCTGAGTTCAAATTTCGTCTCAGACACTAACTGGTTGTATAACCCTGGGCAAGTCACCTAACCCTGTTTGCCTCAGTTCTTCATCTGTCAAATGAGCTGGAGAAGGAAATGACAAAGTCCTCCAGTATCTTTGCCCAGAAAACTCCAAATGAGGTCACAAAGAGTCAGACATGACTGAATTGACTAAACAACAAATGGAACTTACAGTTTATAACGATATCTAATCCTTGAATTCAGTGATTTACATGGAAACTGATTTTTGCCATGCTTAACAGTTCAGCGTTTTTATTTTCACTACTGTATGGCCTTCATCCTTAGTTATATTTGGATCAAAGATAAAATCTTAATTATAGGAATTTTTAGAAGAAAAACAAGATCATAGTGACAAATGGTTATTGTTTTATCCAAATCCTTACCAGTAAATACATAAATCCATTTTGTCATTAGAATTGTACTTCATGAGAAAGCCCGTCTTTTTTTTTTAAAACAATGCAATTTTAAGACGATGCTATATTAAATTGCAGGGAAATACATGTAAGCGCACACACACACACCTTTACTTTGAAGTTAATTCAGAAAATCTCAATAATTTTAATTGCAGCAATACTACATTACCTCAGGCTGCAACTAATTTTATATGTAAAAGAAATCTGAACTAGTGCCTATTTCTTGAAATTAAATTTTCTTCTTTAGTTAAAAGTCTCAGAAATATTCTAACAGATAAGGACATGCATTGAATAAGTCTTCCTTTAGTTATCATCATAAAGCAGCCCATCCTTGAGGGCAGAGAGAAAGCATAAAGGCAATAGTCAGGTACTGTTGTCTATATTCTCAGTAACCTGGCACTTTGAATGGTACAAAGTAAATGCTCAATAATTTGTTGACTAATTGAGAATATACACACGCACACATGCGCACACACACACACACACACACACACACACACACTAAAAAGTTGACTTATTTGTCATAATTTCAAGTACCCTTCATATCCCTCATACAAAGAGTAAAGAACTATATGAAAGAGAACAAGAACAACTACAGGTCACTGCCATGATCTTAATTACTCTTGTTCCACAATTTTCCAATTATTCAATCCAATGTCAAACATTTTATCAGGCAATATTAGAAATCAGAAGAGCTGTGCTTCATGGTTGGCTCCTGCAATAACTTGTTACATGACTCTAGAAAATAATTAATTATTAATAATAATTAATAAATTAATCTTTCTCAGATACACTCCATCTGAAAAAAGAAGGGTAATAATGCCACCAAACATTCACAGGACTGTTAGAAATGGGAGCACGTACGAAACGGTTAGCATGTGATAACTTCATGTAAACCCTGGGAGAATATTATGCAATGATAACTCAGACTGCTTCCTAAAGGCAGAGATGAATATTAATGAATAATAACAGTAATAATATTAACAGTAATAACAGCTATCGTTTATATAACACTGGCTTTGAAACTAGCCAGACCTGGATTTAAGCCTTGCTTCTGACGCCTAATAGTGGTGTGACCCTGAAGAGAAATTCCTTAACTTCTCAGGGCTCTAGTGACTTTCTAAGACTATGAATTGCAGAGAAAGTTGTGACTTGTGTTGGTAAATGGAGTTTTCTTCACCTTGGGCATCTGCGGACCAACGAAATGAGAGGTTCAGTCTCTATCCTATTTATAAAATGCTTTAAATTTGGCAAAAGTCTTTTACATGCTATTTCATTTGATCCTCACTATAGCCATGTGAAGTAGGTGCTATTATTGTGTCCATTCTACAAATGAAGTGACAGAATTACAAAGAAGTTAAGTGACCTCCCTGGAGTCACAAGGCTAGGGTCCAGACAATATTTAAATTAAGATCTTCTGGATTCTAGCAATCTGTCCACTGTGCCACCTAGCAATTAGGTAACATAGTCTAAGCAGAGTATTTGTGTTCATTTTATACATTAAAAAATTAATACTTCATATTGCTTGCCATACACATTTCTCTGACTCACAGTGGCTGTAATGTTTCTAACTCAGCTATATGATTTCATTTTAGCAAATCATATGAAGAAGCTCTCAACACCAGGTCTATAATACTCTCAGGGAAACAAGAGCTCATGACATACCTTTTATTAGAAATAGTGCTACCTCCAGGGCATTTTGTAAATCTGTATTGCAAAGTAAGGAATGTTCTCTTGTTTGGTTGGCTTAACATTCCCAAGAGCTTAGGCAATACAGCTTTATGGTAGTTTACAGGCAGAAAAAGAACATGGGTGATATAGAATTTATGACAAATTCCATCAAAGGTCTAGGCACATCTTGCCAAATTGGGTTTCATTTCTAAAATGTAGGAGAGGATGGAAATAACAGAAAAACCAGCGACTATAACAAAAGTATTTCCCATACAAGTGTAATTTAAGTCACGTAATTGTTGCAGGTCATTTAATTTTATGGGTCCCAAATAAACTGCTCTAATCTTTCTGCAAAAAAAATACAGATTTCCAGAAAAGATATTATGATTATATTCCAAATTAAAATATAAATTTCAATTTTTTTTCATTATTCAACACATGGATTGGGTATCTAGACTTGAAGTTCTATGCTAGACACTATGGGAAGGAGACATCATCCTTGTCCAGGGGGGAAAAAAAAAGATTTCTGCCAGTTATAGATTGTTGAGCTTGATAGAAATTCTTGGAACACTGTGAGAATAAATTACTAAACAGTCTGCAAACACTTGGCTTCGTGAATTGTTCTCAGCAAACCTAAGGTAACTCATGCAAAGCCTCCTCATTTCCTTATTAACAGGGTTACTTAACTGGTAGATCTGGGATCATAGCATGACTGAATTTCAATAAGGCATTTGACTCCTTTGTGATATCTTCCTGGAGAAGGACTGATGTGAACTGGAATGATGGCATGATTAGATGGATTTGAACTATCTAAATGACTATATTCAAAGTCATTTGTTAACACAGAAAGGGCTAACTTTTGTTAACCCATGTGGGTGTGGGAAGGGCATAGCTATGATCAACAGTCTCAAAAACTATGTTAATCTCTCTCTCATGTTATGGTTACATGTAGCCACCCCAGGTATGCTCTAAGTGAAGAAAAATTCAAATTCGAGTTGCTGATACCTAGAAACCAGTCTTCACCACACTGCCCATGCAGAACCTTATAATGCTTGAGAATAAAGAGGAAAAGGAGACAGGTAATACTGTGTGAGCAGCAGAGGAGCACAGGTGTGAGGGAAGGAAGGTGGGGACTGCTGCTCCAGGCTGTTTTTCTACTCATATCCGTGTATGTTTTTCCTGGTGGTACAAGTGCTCCCCTAGGAGAGTCACATGCCAAGACTTGTTCCCAAGCTGTCCAATGTCTATGTCAGAGGGATTATAAGCACAAAAAAGAATTTAGATGCAGTGATCCTGACTTGCTATCAGTGGAAACAATATCCTCATAGTCCTTCCTGAATCATTCTCTCCTTAGAGGGTATGTTTATTAAAAAAAAAAAATTGGGTAATTCTAACAATCTGGATGTAGGTCTCCAGTGGAATGCTTTAGGGCTCTGTCTTTATCAATATCCAAATGAAGACATAAATAATATCCTTATCAAATTTTCTGAAATGGTATAGTCCAAATCTAAGAAAGTAAAATCTGGGGCTAGACAAAAATTCACAAAGAGAACAGTTTATCACAGAAATACAGAGATTCCCCCCCAAAAATCTTTCTTTGCTTAAAATTACACTGTTTGGGGTGCCTACTGAAAAAGCTAACATAAAGAGACAGCATTAACAGAATTATAGTGCTCAGAACCACTAATTTTGCTCTAATTAGACCAGAAGTGGGAAACCTGTGGCCTTGAGGCCACATGTGGCCCTCTGGGTCCTCAAGTGGAGCCCTTTGACTGAATCCATATTTCACAGAACAGATCATCCCTGGGTGAGATCACATCTGGAATGATAAGTCCAATTTGACCTATGTTTTATGAGTGACATTAACATATCCAGAGGACAGAAACCAGGATAGTGCTGGGGCTTAATCTCTTGCTGTTTGAAAGCTAATTAAAGGAAGCTTAGCTTGGGAAAGACCTGGAGAAGCATGACAATTTAAAAGGTTGTCATATGTAAGTGGAAAAAGTCATGTTCTGCTTTGCCCCAGAGGGCAGAATTATAACAATAATAATATATAATAATTGACATTTATCCACAGCTTTACAGTTTACAAAGTACTTCATAGCAATATATTTTCTCATACTGGCCTCATCCCAAACTTATGAAATAGATGCCACAGATTTTATTATCTCAGTTTTATAGAAAGCAGTGCTTCAGAGAGGGTAAGAAACTGGGCCATGGTCACACAGCTATTAAATGTCAAAGACAGGATTTAAATTCACACCTCTCTGATTCTAAATCTAGCACTCAGTTCATTATACCACACTGTCTCCCAAATTGGTTAAAAAAATAAGTTACATGGAGTCAAGTAAGTTTAAAAGGGGAGGATATTCTAAGAATAATATAGTACAATCTTTTCATTACATTCCAATGGGTCTTGGTTTTCTCATCAGTAAAATGAAGGAATTGGAACTAGATGACCTCAGAGTCTTAGACCATTTTTCTGGTCTAAACATATGATCCTATAAAAACATCAGTACAAGATATATGTGGAAATAAGAAAGGAATAATACATTTGAATCCAGTTTTTCTAACTTTCAAACCATCACTGTCTCTATAGTACCACCATAAATGACCACATTTAGGAAAACCTCCAGCCTATGGTTGGAATTAATCATAATTTTCAAAAGATTACTTCAGATTTTCTTTTGTATGATACAGCTACATGTGACTTTAACCCCCTAATTAAAGAAAGGAAAACAAATTTTGATAAATAGAACCTGGAATGGCCTTTCTGATCTTCAGCTTCAATGACGACAATGGCTCTT
>JAQQSU010007473.1:0-13215 GCA_028627135.1 Pseudochirops cupreus
TGGTTTCAGGATGGGCTGGTTTTGGCTCCCAGCATGCTTTGATGAGCCCTTCCTGCTGAGCTGCCTTCAGCAGGAGATGTGTTTTTTGTGTATTTTTGTGAGTTTTGGAGCCCTAAAATTTGTTTAGAGTCATATTTTATGGGTATTTGAGGTGGCCATGTGGGAGCTGCGGAAGCTTGTTGCTTCTATGCCACCATCTTCACTCCACCTCCCCCCCCAATTTTTAATAATTTCAAGTAGTTTTTTTTAGTAGATTCTCTATGATCTGCAAAGACTGATAATTTTGTTTCCTTGTCTATTCTAATTCCTTTAATTTCTTTTTCTTCTCTGCTAGCATTTCTTGTCCAGTATTAAACAATAGAGTACAGTATTAAACAATGGGCATCCTTGCTTCACCCCTGATTATATTGGGAAGGCTTCTAGCTTCTTCCCATTACAGACAGTACTTGCTGATGGCTTTAGATAAATATACTTAGCATTTTAAGGTAAACTCCATTTATTCTTATGCTCTCTAGTGTTTTAAATAGGAATGGATGTTGTATTTTGTCAAAGGCTTTTTCTGCCTCTATTGAGATAATCATATGATTGTTGTTGGTTTGTTATTGATATGGTCAATTATGCTGATAGTTTTCCTAATATTGAAGCAACCCCATATTCCTGGTACAAATCCCACCTGATCATAGTGTAGGATCCTTGTGATATATTGCTATAATCTCTTTGCTAGTATTTTATTTAAATTTCTTTTTGCATCAATATTCTTTAGGGAAATTGGTCTATAACTTTCTTCTTCCATTTTGGCTCTTTCTGATTTGGGTATCAGCACCATATTTGTGTCATAAAAGGAATTTTGCAGGACTCCACCTATTTTTTCAAATAGTTTATATATCGTTGGGATTGATTGTTCTTTAAATGTTTGGTAGAATTTGTTTGTGAAACCATCTGGTCCTGGGGATTTTTTCTTAGGAAATTAATTGATGGTTTGTTCATTTGTTTTTCTAAGATTGGGTTATTTATGTATTTTATTTCTGCTTCTGTTAATCTGGCTAATTTATATTTTTGTAGATATTAATCCATTTCATTTAGATTGTCAAATTTGTTGGCACATAATTGAGCAAAATAACTCCTAACAATTGTTTTCTACAGATATCTATCATATCTAACTTTTCCAGAATTTTATTCACCTTCTCAACTTCTTTCTTATTTATTTTTTGGTTAGATTTATCTAGTTCTGAGAGGTGAAAATTGAGGTCCCCCCCAGTATAGTTTTATTATCTACATCCTCCTATAACTCATTCAACTTCTCCTTCAAAAATTTAGATACTATACCGTTTGGTATATATATATTTAGCGTTGGTATTACTTCATTGTCTATGGTACCTTTCAGCAAGATATCATTTCCTTCTTTATCTCTTTTAATTAGATCTATTTTGCTTTTGCTTTGTCTGAGATCATGATTGCTACACCTGCTTTCTTTGCTTATGCTGAAGCATAATAAATTCTGCTCTAGCCCTTTACCTGTACTCTGTGTGTATCTCTCTCCTTCAAATATTTTTTTTTTTGTAAACAACAAATAGTAGGATTCTTCTCCAGGATCTTTTGAGATCCGTATCTGTTTTTCTCTCATTCCATGAAAGATATCAAGTTTCTGATGTATAATTCTCATCACCAAGTTGTATCTTGCTAGATGGTAAATTGTCATAGTCTATAGTAAAGTGCTGCAGTTTTTGCCCATTCCTTACATTACTTTAAAAAAAAAATTATGAGAGTTTGCATGGCATAGTGGACAGAGAACCAGCCTCAAAGCCAGAAGACATGGGATCAAGTCTGACCTAATATCTAGCATTTGTATAACTTCTACTATATGCAAGACACTGTGGTAAGTGCTTTACAATCATCTCATTTGACCTTCACAACAATCCTGGGAAGTAGGTGCTAGTCAATCAATCAATCAACATTTATTAAGTGCCTTCTGTGTGCCAGGCACTGTGGTACTAAGTGCTGGGGATACAAAAAGAAGCAAAAGGCAGTCCCTGACCTCAAGGAGTTTACAATCTAATGGAGGAGCCAACAAGTAAAAAAAAAATGTATACAAAGCAAGCTATATTTAGGATAAGTAAGAAATAATTTAAAAGAAGGAAAGTTCTGGAATTAAGAGGGGTTGGGGAAGTCTGTCTGTAGAAGGTGGTATTTTACTTGGGATTTAAAGGAAACCAGGGAGGTTACTTGTCTGAGTGGAGGAGGAAAGTGTTTCAGCCACAGAAAATGCCCAGAGCAGAAAGATGGGAGTATATTGTTTCTGGAACAGCCAGGAGGCCAGTGTCATTGGTTCAAAGAGTACTGGTGGTGAGTAAGGAGTAAGAAGACTGGAAAGGTAGGAGAGCTAGGTTATGAAAGACTTTGAATGCTAAACAGAGTATTTTGTATTTGATCCTGGAGGCAACAGGAGTTACTGGAGTTGAGTGAGGGGATGGAGGGTGTGTATGTGACATGATCAGGCCTGTGTTTTAGGGTTAAAGAAGAATGGAAGAAACTTGACAAAGGTGAATCCACCACCAGGAGATTGCAATAATCCAGATGTGATGAGGTAATGAGGACCTGCCCTGGAATGGTGGCCACGTAAAAGGCGGTGTATTCGAGAGATGTTGCAAAGGTGAAATCGATAGGCCCTGGAAACAGCTCGGATATGGGGGGTGGGGGTGAGAGATAGTGGGGAATCCAAGATGACCCCTAGGTTGCCAACCTGAGGAACTTGGGGGATGATGTTGCCCTCTACATTAGTAGGGAAGGTAGGAAAGGGGGAGGATTCAGAGGGAAAGATAATGAGTTCCATTTTGGACATAGTGAGTTTACTATGTCTCCTGGACACCCAGTGTGAGATGTCTGGAAGGCACATGGAGATGTGAGATTGGAGATCAACAGAGAGCCTGGGGCACCACTTCTGACCCATATGGACTGTATGACTCTGGGCAAATCATTTGACCTCTCAGTGCTCTCCAACCAACTCTGAGATTATATAAGTTGCAGAGAAAGTGATGATCTGCACTATTATAGGGAACTGGCTCACCTGGGAACCACATACACTAACAGAATCACAGATTTAGTCCCTATCCCTATTATTACCATTATCCTATAGACCTGGCTCAATTTTGTGTATGAATGTTACTCAGTAACAACTAGAACAGAACTGAGGACTTTGTTCAAGCCCACCATTTTGGCAGAGCAACAGGGGGCTGCCTCGTCTGTTCCAAATTGTAGCTTAGTTTGCCATGGACTCACTATCAACACTGTAGCCAACCAATTCTAACACCTATCATCATTATTATATATGAGATAATATCATACCCAAAGTCCATAGCTCTTACACCACAATGCGCAAAATGCTATTATAGTAAGTTAAAAATAGGAATGTGATCCTGTATGGATAAGGAAAATGGAGGATTCTCTTAATCAAGGAAGAAGATGAGGGACATTTAATTTTAATCTAATCACTAGAAGTCTTTTTATGACCTTTCCTCCACTATAAAATGATAGGAATGCCATAAAGGCAAAATTATTAATACTTATAAGCATTCCATAGTGCCAGCATTTACAGAACACCTGTTCAGAGTGAAGTGCATCCACTCACCCAATCAGCTGATCCTGCCTCCTAAAGGAGTCAGGAGAGGAGATCTGCTCTTGATCAGCCACTTTAGCACAAGCTTTCCTACCACATAATCCAAGACAACTGGCAAATTTAATGTAGGTGCATTCAAAGTTCCTCCATGCCACATAATAATATACCCTTTATAAAAAAAGGTAACATTATCTTGGTTGTGTGGGTTATTCATAATTATTTTGTTTTATTCTGAATATTTCTTTTTTATCTTAATAATTTTTGCGCTTCTAATGAGCAGAGTCCTCCAAAGAATGTGTGGGAGGAGGTGGGACCCTGAGGCAAGTCTGGGGTGAGGGCCCTGTTTTCTTCAATCTAAGAGTGGTACTGCTACAGAGATTCATAATCTAACTGACCAGGTGGGGTATGTACGTAAAGGAATAACAAGAAGGCATATGCTAAGTACTAATAAGTCCTATGGGAGTTCAAAGTGTGGCCGATGCCAGGGAGGAGGGTAAGACGACGAGGAGATGCTTCCTAAAGGAACTGGGACTTGAGCTTTATTTTGAAGGAAGTATTGTATCTTAGACAAATCCCTCCTTCAAGCTACAAAGCACACTCCTTCAGCATAAGAGTGTCAAGGCATGTATGTACTTGTATTCTATTAGTATGTGTCCTTTTTAAGAGAATATCAAAGCATAGATCCCACGGAGGAGAACAAGGAGTAGAGTTGGTGCTAGAAGCAAAAGTAGGTAAAAGGACAGATATACACACATCCTCCTTCCATCCCTAAAGCCTACTCTCTCCTGAGAAGGAATACAATCCTAGTATTCACAAACCAAAAATTCATAGATTTGCAGAATTGGCTTAGAGCAGGGGTGGGCAATCTGTAGCCTTGACGCCACATGTAGCCTTCTAGATCCTTAAGTGTGACCTTTTGACTGAAGCCAAATTTTACAGAACAAAAGGCTGAACTTATGGATCTAGAAGGCCTCATGTGGCCTCAAGGTTGCAAGTTCCCCACCCCTGCCTTAGAGGGTAGCTAATAGGTCTTAGCTTTCATTTCCAGTCTTCAATACTGTCCTCTTGAGGAAGAGTGAATTCAGATAGAAATGGTTTCCAAAACCTTCACTCAGAACTACAGTAGGAATTGCTTCATATATATAATTCTTTTGGGATAATATTATTTTGATGAAAGGTTTGACATTTGATTTTGATTGTGGCTAATATACAAATGTAACCCAAGCCCCAAAGCCTATTGGTATGTGATTCTTTCCTCCTGGGTGGATATCAATGCCCCACACCTGCATAAGGGGCATGGTGGTGTTGGCAAAAGTGGGAGAGAAGAGAGATCTAGTTTTTTCAGGTTCTTCTGGCTTCCACCTTTGGGAGAGAAGATACACAGTTCCATCTTCTCCTCAGGTCACTGAAGGGAGAGAAAGACTCAGGAAAGAAGCCGACATAGAGAATTTCTATCATATCCCTATCCATAGCATCTTATATTAGAGACTTTAGGGAATTTCCCTTTTGGATGAGATCTGGGACTCTTTCTCTTGGTTGAGCTAAGTTATTTCACCCCCTAAGAGATTACTAATTCAATATATAGTTTTCTAATATATGTTCCTATATGCATACTTCCTCTGATTTGTGTTTTCCTAGCAACTTGGATAGATGGGTTTCTTTGTGTTTTCATTGTGGAGTCAGCATTTGGTGAGGAGTTAAACCTTGGATATAAAGCTTTGTTGGGGTCCCCTTTCTCCAATAAGAAGTAGAGATCAGAAGTTTAGTTTAAACCATAAAATTCTTTCCCTAGACTACTAGTAATATTTAAGGGAGTAGATCGATATAATTCTAGCCTAGTACCCCTTCTCTCTGTCAGAGCAGTGTCTGGCAGGACCCAAAGTCTCCACTGGAGAAGGGTATGGGGAAGAAATGCTATGCATTCTGACCTTCCAAGGAGACACTCACACATAAATAAAATCTCTGGGGTTGTTACAGATTTGCATGCATAGATTTCAAGGGACTTGTGATGAAACGGAGAAAATTCCCTCTAAGTGTAAGGCACTTCACTCCATGCAACAGACTTGCCCCTTCCTAAAGACATAAAAAAGTTATTTAATTGTATTTATTTGTCAACACATTCACAGCATGATGAACAGTAACAATGCCGTTTATGTATCCCTTGGTGCAGAATTTAATGGGCCCATTGAAAACTGTTCTGATATGTTTATATACACAGAGGCAGCTCACACGACCCCAAGTTAATTCATATTTTTTAAATAAGAGAAATGTCTGCATGCAATTTTATTTATTTTCACCAATTCAATTAAAGTTTGAGAGCATTGTTATTATTAGATCTTTTCAGTCATGTCTGATTCTTTGTAACCACATTTTGGGGTTTTCTTGGCAAAGATACTAGTTTGCCGCTTTCTTTTCCAGCTCATTTTTACAGATGAGGAACAGAGGCAAACAGGATTAAATTACTTACCCAGGGTCACACAGCTGTTAAGCATCTGAGGCCAGATTTGAATTCAGAAAGATGAGTCTTTCTATTAGTTATTGGATTGCTGAGAAAAGACGGTAGCATGAAAACGTTCCATTTGTTCTGCTAAGGTATTCTCTAAATCTATTGAAATTTGAGTACTAAAGTTCATTGATAATACCTAGCAAACCATTGGTTTAAATAATTGAACAGTGCCTTAGATTTGGAGTCAGATCTGGGTTTAAATGCTAATTTAGTCATTCATCAATCATGTCACTTTCAGCCAGTCTCTTCTAAGGATCTCATTTTCTCAGTTTAAGAGCTGGGACTAAATGACCTCTCAGGTCCTTTCCAGCTCTAAAATCCTATGATCCAGTACAGATAAGGAAAATGGAAGATAATCTGTTCATCAAAGAAGAGAGGAACATGAGGGACATTTGATTTTAATCTACAACTAGAGGCCTTCTTATGTCCTCCCTTCCCTAAAAATTTAGGAATACTGTACCATAAAGCCGAAATTGTTATTACTAATAAGAACCACTCAGAGCCAGTGTTTGCAGAACACCGAATTAAGTTCATCCACTCAGCCAGTCAACTGGAGTTCAAACATTATTTTTTGACTTTCCTACCTTTTAACAGAGGCAGGGAAGTAGAAGAGGGTAGAGTCAAGATAACGATTAGAATGGGGGGCGGAGAAGGGAGGAGTGGTTGATTTCAAGTTAACATATGGACGTAAAGGGGCAGGTAGAGAATGAGGAGGAAAGAGATCATAACTAAATGGATTCAACCGCTTGAATTCATCCAGAAAGTCAATTTGTGTAATCAAGCAGAAAAGGAACTCTTTTTACATCCTCTATTCTAATTTATATGTCTTGTTGACACCCTTGTAGATATACAACTACAGGTTCATCTGCAAGTTAGGGACAAATAGTACCTAACTCCATAAATCTCTGTTGAGATTTATTCCAGAAAGATATTCCACTTTTGTGTGCTTTATTTCTAGGACATAGAGATGGCAAGAGTGATTTGCTACCCTTTAGAAGGCTCATATTAGGAGAATACCCAACTTGCCATTTCAATTCAATGAATAGTAAGTGCTCCAAATCTAGAACTCTTTCTTTAGATCATGAACCTAATGACAAACATGCAATGACAGAAAAGACAGACACATCTTAGATCAGAGGTAGGTATTATGGCTGAGACCTGAAAGTATTTAAGGAGTTCATGTCATGTCCCTGATTAGTCATTTTTTTTGGAGGGGGGAAGGCAGGGCAATTAGGGTTAAGCGACTTGCCCAAAGTCACACGGCTAGTAAGTGTGTCAAGTGTCTGAGGCCAAATTTGAACTCAGGTCCTTCTGACTCCAGGGCCAGTGCTATTCACTATGCCACTTAAGTTTAGCACTTCTTAAACTGTGGGTGACAATGTGTAACTGAATGTGGGGACTGCAAAAAATTTGGCAACAGTAAAAGGTTTCTGAGTGTGCAACGACCGAAAAATAATTCAAAATCAAATGCATAATGAATCCCAGGTACTTCTGGCAGGCCTTGCCCATGTTACATCGCACAACTTCACTACACCCTTGGTTCTGAATATACAACATACACACTTTGCACTACTCATGCTATCATGCCACGCAATGCCAACAAATGCTCCCAGAAACACCTTGACTCAGATTCGAGACTAATGTCTTTGATAAATGGTAAAATTACATGCATACTAAAGAACTGTTTTAAAATAAATTTCTTTATGATTTATTATCAGTAAATGTTTGATTTGTATGCCTATTCTATATACCTATATACCAATATACCAGGGGTCTGGTAAAACTTTCTCAGGCAAAAAAGGGTCATGAGTGGAAAAAAGTTTAAGAAGAACTGGTCTAATTCAATTCCTCCATTTTATATTTTGCAGCTGAAGAAACTGAGGCCCAGAGACATAAGTGATGTGCCCAGTGTCACATAAGTAGGCCCAGAAACAGGCTATGAAACCAAACCCTCCAGCTCCAAAGTCAGTGCTCTTTCCACAGTCCCATTCTGCTCTCTCCCTGTCAGGCCAGGGCTTTGGTTATGGGAGACAGGGCTATAACCATTTTTCTTAATTTCAGAATTTAAATTCTAGAGTGGATATGGTAGGGAAAATCAGTGATGGAAAGCAATGACCACCCCCTGGTATCAAGACAGAGGAAGAAAGAGTCTTTCAAAATAGCTTGAGTGACTATGGAGAAGTAAAAGCTACTGATTCTTGGCATTCATCAAGGAGAAAGATTGTGATAATTGAGAGATGACAGAAAAACCTTACCGTTTTACTCTTCCTCCTTGAGTGGTCAGGGTCATGGGATCAAGGTCAAAGTTGTGAAGAAATATAGTCATCTCATTCTTTGAAAAGCTGGCAAGAATTTCATTTATTTGGAGACTACTGACTGGTCACGTCAAAGCTGCTTAAGGACTTTTTCTGAGAAATACCCTTCAAATGCTTCAGGATTTTGACACATTTGGTGATTAAAGTCATTAATTTTCCTTCTAACAAAAGGTCTGATATTGGGAGCATGACTGGAGTTCACTATCTGCACTGCCCTAAATGCAAGATGCATTGGGACATTTTCACACAACAGATTGTTTGGCAGTGACTGAAAAGTAGGGCACTTTGTTTTTTTAAATTATCAGAAAAGGTGATAGCTATAAATTCTGGAGGATAGCTAATATGATGTTCCAAACACTAAAAAAAATGAATTGCCTTTCTAAAATTTCATAAACTATCCCACAAGAATTAACAAAAAAAGAACTTTTGACAACAACTTAAATTTCCTTAAATTCATCTTAAATTTCCAGCTACAAACTGTAACTTAAATGGGCACAATTCAAGTTTTCCACATTCAGTTCAGTTAACACTTTGTGAGCCCATTTGGGGTTTTCTTTGCAAAGATACTGGAGTGGTTCGTCATTTTCTTCTCCAGCTCATTTTACAGATGAGAAAACTGAAGCAAACAGGGTGAAGTGATTTGCCCAGTCACACAGCTACTAAGTGTCTAAGGCTGGATTTGAACCTGGGTCTAGTTTTCCATATACAGTATAATTGAAGATGAACAGATATCTGAGGTTTTGGTTTTTTTTTTTTGCATCCCTCTTAAAAGTCACGGGTCTCTCACTTACTAAAAACAGTGCCTCTGCTTACATTTGATTACACCAAAAACTATAATAATAATCCAGCATTTTAGCTCATATGGGTTTAAGAAGGTTTGCTCCTCCCCCCCCATTGTTTTTTTGGGTAAACTACATATTTAATTTATTGAATAGGATTGCTGTGGTGGTAAAGAAGATCTCTGCACTGGTATTGCAAACCAAATATAACATTTAAGCATTACTGTTGTTTAAATGGTGTCTATTAGTGTGGGACGATAGGTATCTTAAACAACAAAAGAATATGAAAGAACACAAGGGTTGCATTTGCCAAAAAGGTTAATTTAGCTTCCTATTCATGCTTTTACTGTGGTAGCTTAGAAGAGTCCCTTGGAATTCTTCAAAATAAAAACAAAACCAAAAGATTCTACTCTTAGTACGTAAAGATGCAACTTACTTTCTGTTCACAATTAGCCACTCCCGAATATATGTCTGAACACAGTCCCTGACATGAGGATCCAGTTCAACCCTGAAGAAATGGAAAATGAAAATTAAAACATGTCATTACTTGGAAGAAACATTGCCAGGCCTGAGGATCAGATGATTCCACAAACACAATGCCACCCAACTCAGTGCTTTCCCCTAAATTCATTTCACCAGATGTGGACCAATTCTGAGGGAATGTAGAAGGAAACCTAATGAGACAACACACTTATTTCATCCTTTGGGGAATGCCATGAATTGTAACTGTACTTATTCCTGTAGACATCCTGGTGTAAGACAGAGGAAAGAAACTGACCAATTACTAAAAACATTTAAAAGCCATAATAACCCATTTTTTTTGTAAAGACTGAGTTGGAAATCCTTTAAACTATGCAAAGCCTTGTTAGGATATACAAGTTTTGCTTTCTTTAAAAAGTTGTGAAGAAATGAAATCATCTCATTCTTGAAGGAGCTGGCAAGCATTTCATTCATTTGGAGACTATTAAATCTGCTTGGTCATGTCAAAGCTGCTTAAGGACTTATCATGAGAAATATCCTCCAAATACTTCAGGATTCTGACATCTTTGGTAATTAAAGTCATTAATTTTCCTTGTAACAAAAGATCTAATAATGGGAGCATGACTGGAGAAAAACAGCACTATCTGCACTGCCCTAAACACAAGGTGCACTGGGACATTTTCACACAACAGATTGTTTGGCAGTGACTGAAAAGTAGGGCACTTTGTTTTTTTAAATTATCAGAAAGGGTGATAGCTATAAATTCAGGAGGATAGCTAATATGATGTTCCAAACACTGATACTAAAAAAAATGAATTGCCTCTCTAAAATTTCATAAAATATCCCGTGCTCTATAAGCAGCATCTGAATTAATTTGAAAACATTTTCAAGCAGGCTTTTCATCCCATTAATTCCTTTTGAAGAAAATTAACTATAAACCTTTATACAAAAGAAATAAAAAAGTAAATGATTCCCCACCATGGGTGAAAATAATGGCAACTACCCACATTAAATTCATAGCTCAATAAATGGACTGACAATGGGGTAAGGCAGATGATATGGACCACAATCTGTCTGTTCCTCAGGAAATAACCATTTCCAAAACACTACAGAGGGTTTCTCAAGAAGTATGTCAAGCAATCTGGCAGTATGAAATCTTTAAAAAAAAAAAACAACAAACCAAACTCTTTGAGCCCAAAATTCCATTGTTTGGAATATAGTCTAAGAATATTATCAAAAACAACTAAAAAGGGAGCTCTGGGTTCAAAGATATTCATAGCAGCATTAGGTGTAATTAGAAAAACAAGACAAAACCAAAAAGCTGGAAATACCCTAAATGCCCAATAATGGAGGAAAGGCTAAGTAAATTGTGGGACGTTAAGGTAACAACTCTATGATGTGAGATTAAGACCAACGAATATGAGGAATGAAAGTATGGAAAAAAGGCACCTTTTAAAAAACCAGAACTAAAAGAATAGAGTACACACTAATTACAATCATAGGAAGAGAAGTAAATGAGAATTGAATGGATAAAGAATTCTAATGGGAACTTAGTGGGAGGGATTTAAATGTTAAGATATTTTATACATTGGAACTAATTTAAATATAGCTACGAAACAAGTTTAGTTGCCTAGGGTGCTGTTCAATGTTGTCTCTAATAAGATACTTAAAACAAAAAATTAGATAAGGTTTATTATAAATTAAACCCATTACTATAAATGAAAATTGTGTATTTTGATAACTAAGAGCAAAAGATGATGGAGCACATGACTGCACTATGTATCTGCCATCCCCAGCAAGCTATAATTGAATAAAATCTAGCACAGGTATGCTCATCCTACCAATATTGGATAAGAAGTTGTATTTCTCAATCTCAAATCTGAGTCTTTTTGGTGGGAGGTGAGAGGAATGGGAAAGTTGAAGTATACCTTCTTCCGATATGAAAAAGATAAGAGACTTTATTTCACAGGTAAAATGTAGGAGGTATCTAATCAAAGTATGATAACATAAGGAAACAATCTGACTACAGGGTGTCCCAAAAGTTTTAGGGTAGTTTTAAACTTTAATAACTTCAGGGATATCATTGCTGTCAACTTCCAAAAAAGCAACATTTGAAAAATTAATTATTATTGCTAGGCTTCTTATTAAAATTCAACATGAGCGCCAACTTGTGCTATACATTATTCTAGTTCATTTTTGAACTTTGTGAAAACTTTCATCAGTTGCTGCTCAGCAACTGAAAGGATTTCACTTGTAATCCTGGCCTTAAGAACAAGATTTTAATACAAACAGGACAGTTTTGATGTGACCCCACAAGAAAAAATAAAAACAGAGATACATCAAGTGACTGAAGTGGTCAAGCAAGAGGGCTCTGTCAACTAGTCCACAGGTCTCACAAAGTGTCATCCAGAAACTGGTGCATGCACCATGCATGCAGCTAGATATGGTAATAAAGTGCTGGGTCTGGAGTCAAGAAGACATCTGTCCTGAGTTCAAATCCAGCCTCCTACTTACTAGCTGTATGACCCTGGACAAGTCACTTATCCCTGTTTGCCTATTTCCTCAGCTTTAAAATAAGCTAGAGAAGAAAATGGCAAACCACTCCAGTATCTCTGCCAAGAAAACCCCAAATAGGGGTGGATGTGACTGAAAAATAACTAAACAGCAATGGTGTATGATGATGGGGTGGGGATGGGGGACACCCATTTCATCAGAATTAAAATTTTAAATATATTATTCAGTTTCAGGGAATTAAATGAATATTAAAAATGAAAGTAATTAAACTTTCAAATAATGTTTTTGTAAGTTTGTAGCATTTGCATTTCTTAAGTTTTTAATACTTAAAACTGCTCTAAAACTTTCAGGACTTAAAATATTTAAGACCCATTTCCCAATGGTTAAAGGGGCAGCTATCTGGCACAGTGGGTAGAGTGCTGGGCTTGAAATCAGGAAGGCTTATCTTCTTGAGTTCAAATTCAGTTTCAGGCATTTCCTAGCTGGGTGACCCAGGGCAAGTCACTTCCTTATCTGTAAAATGAGCTGGAGAAGGATGGCAAACCACTTCGGTATCTTTGCCAAGAAAACCCCACAAGGGGTCACAAAGAGTTGGGCACAATGGAAATGACTAAACCACAACAAAGAGGAAATGAACAAATAATGTTTAAAAGACTTGTAAATGATCAGTAACTGTATAAATAAGTCACTAATCATACATTACTAATAATCAGAGAAATGCAAATTAAAAGAACTCTTGAGAGTTCATCTCAAACACTTCTAAGCAGCAAAGATGATAAAAGATGGAATAATTAATGGAAGGCAGACCAAATAATATAGTGTTGGTGGAGCTATGAATGAGTCCAACCATCCCATAAAATAATTTGGAATTTTGTGAGAAAAGTCACTTAAATGTTCATACCATTTCACCCAGCAGTTCCATTATTTGGCAGGAAGAAAAGCCCCATGTGTACCAAAATAATCATAGCAAGACTTCTTGTGGTATAGAAAAATTGGAAACAAAATGGG
>JAQQSU010007474.1:0-13215 GCA_028627135.1 Pseudochirops cupreus
GACCAGCTGCCCCTGGGGCTCAGCAGTGGCTTCAGGCCAGCCTGGTTTCGGTTCGGAGTGCTGATATGTTTCCTCATAACCGAGCTGACTTTAGTGGGAAGTATCTTTGTGTGTATTTTGGAGTTCTAGGATTGGTTTAGAGTCCTATTTTATGGGTATTTTGGGGTGGCTATGTGAGAGCTGCAATATGTTGCTGTTGCTATGCCACCATCTTGGCTCCGCCCCCCAGGATAATATTTTAAAAGGTGAAATTGAGAGGTGGGAGAGGAATAGTGTGAGAGGAGATAGCAAGAGACAGAATGGGCTTAATCCTTTAATATAGAAGAGGCAAGGGATAACTTACAATGGAGGGGAAGAACAGGAAGGCAAAAGGGAATGGATTAACCTTACTCTCATTGAATTTGGCTTAGGGAAGGAATGACATACACTCTAAATTAGGTGTCTTGGCCCACAGGAGAGTAGCGGGGAAGGCGATGAGAGGGGGAAGATGGAGGGGAGGGCAGGTTGGGGGGGAGGGTTATTAGCAGCACACACTTCTGTAAAGGGACAGGGACAAAGTAGAGAATAGAACAAGTCAGGGGTGGAATAGGATGGAGGGAAATATAGTCAGTCATTCACAATATGTCCATTGTGCAGATGTTCTGTATAACTACACATTTACAGCCTGTATTGAATTGCTTGTCTTGTCAGTTGGGGTGAGTGACGAGGGAGGAAGGGAAAGAATCTAGAATTTAAAGTTCTAAAATCAAATGTTAAATATATATATATAGAATCATTTACATGCACCTGGGAAATAAGATATACAGGTACTGGGGTATGGAGATCCATCTTGCTCTACCAGAAAGTCAGAGGGGGGAGGATATAGGAGAGAGCAGATTGAGGGAGGGGGTATACAGTGGGATCACTGTTTTGGGGTGGTGGGTAGGAGAAAGACGGGGAGAAAATTTGTAACTCAAAATCTCATGGCAATGAATGATGTAAACTAAAAATAAACAAAAGTTTAAAAAAAACTGATCTGGGAAAAATAGATCCAGGACAGATAATTTAAGAATTATTGGGCTACCTGAAAGGCATGATCAAAAAAGAGATTAGACATAATATTTCAAGGAAAATTGCCTTAATATCCTAGAACCAGAGGGTAAAATAGAAATTGAAAGAATTCCACCGATAACCTCCTGCAAGATATCCCAAAATGAAAACCCGTAGAAATATTGTAACCAAATTCTAGAGTTCCCAAGTGAAGGAAAAAGTATTGCAAGAAGCCAGAAAGAAAAAAAATTCAAATATCAAGGAGCCACAGTCAGTATCACACAAAATTTACCATTTCTATGTTAAATGTTACCACTGTAAAATTTTCTACATAAAAAATTAAATTAAAGGGTACAAAAGGAGGGAGGGGCTGGGAGAAGGGGAAAGGGAGAAGTAGAATGAGGCAAATTATCATACGTAAAAAAGGCCTTAAAGAGCTTTTACAGTGGAGGGGATGATGGGGGGGAGGTGGCAAACAGTGGTTGAACCTTTCTCTCATTAGACTTGGCTCAAAGAGGGAATAACACACACACTCAGTTGGATGTAGAAATCTATCTTATCCTACAGGGAAATAGGAGGGAAAGGGGACAAGAGAAGAGAGGGTAATAGATGGGTGAGTCAATTGGGGCAAGCAGTGGTTAGAAGCAAAATCCTTCTGAGGAGGGACAGGGTGAAAGGAGAGAGGGAGAGAGAGAAGGATAAACTGGGACAAAAAGCAGAATGGAAGGGAATTCACAGTAATCATAAGAAGTTTTACAACATATGTCTCAGATAAAGGTTTCATTTTTCAAAGATGTAGAGAACTGAGTCAAATTTATAAGAATACAAGTCCTTCCACAGTTGATAAATGGTCAAAGATATGAACAGGCATTTGCTTGTAAAGTGTGTCCCAAGAGTCTCGGTGTAGGTTTAAGCTGTCAGAGCTTAAGCTTGCACTAAGACTCTTGGGACACCTTGTATAGTTGTCTTGTTTTGTACCACAGAGTCAGACTTTATCTTTGTAAAATTTCATCCTATTTAGCATAAGCTCATTCTAGCTTTTTGAGATCCTTTTGGAGCAAAATTTGGTTGTCTACCGCAGAAGTGTTTTTCAGCTTTATATGAAAATTTTATAACTATGTTATTTATGCTCTAATCCAAGTCAGTGATAAAAAAAAATGTTGAACAACACAGAGCCAAGAATATATACTCAGTAGACCAGCAGTTCTCAACCTGTGGGTTCTGTTTAATTTGTAACAATGAAAATACATCCTGCATATCAGATGTTCACATTACGATTCATAACAGTAGCAAAATTACAGTTATGAAGTAGCAACAAAGATAATTTTATGGTTGGGGGTCACCACAACATGAGGAACTGTATTAAAGGGTCGCAGCATTAGGAAGATTGAGAACCACTGTAGTAGAATCTACTAATGACTTCCATGCTGACATCTTTGAAACATTATTTTTTAGATAGATCCAATAATTCATCCAGTTCTGAATCCAACTAAGTTTACTATCATTGCCCACATCTCTTCATTTTGTCCAGTAAAGTATTATGGGAAACTTTGTCACATGCTTTGCTGAAATCAAGGTATATTATGTCTGTGCCATTCTCTTGCTTCATCATCAGCAAAAATGAGATTGAAGCTGGCATGACCAATTCTTGATTTCCCCCATTTAATGTAAGCTCCTTGATGGCACGGGCTGTTTTACTTCTGTTTTATATCCACAGTGCCTAACATAATACCTGGCACTGATAAGTGCTTGTAGATTGGTTGATTGAAAGAACCAAACTGGCTCTTAGTGATGATCACTTTTTTTTGGGAGGCAGTCAGGGTTAAGTGACTTGCCCAAGGTCACACAGCTAGTAAGTGTTAAGTGTCTGAGGCCAGATTTTAACTCAATTCCTCCTGATTCCAGGGCTGGTGCTCTTCCACTGCACCACTTAGCTGCCTCGACCACTTTCAAATAATTCTAAACCCATCTTTAAAAAAATGAGATCTAGAACTTTGCCAGGAATGTAAAAAACACCAGTCTTTGAATATGCCGTCCCATTTTTTGAGAATTAGGTTATTAACCAACTTCTAGTTCTGTAGCCTGTCTCTTGTTCTCCATAATTTTGCAGAGAAAAATTACTGTAGCTCAGGAATCACACTCACTGGTTTTATCATTACCCTGGGATGTAGTTAATTGTGGCTTGGAAGATCACTGCTTTGAATTTCTCCCACCATCCACTTCTACACACATGATGCTGAACAAAACTGGAAGGAGAAATCACAAACCATGCAGAGTCCAGTTCCATTTATATTACATATTCTCAGCTGGGCTCTTACTAAAACAAGGCAATCAGTTTCCACCTCTTTAATTGACTCACTACTCCACTCACCACAGCAGTAATTCCAAACCTTTTCATCCCTCCTTATGCCTCTCAGACTACCTTTCTCCTGCCCACTCAGGTGAGAACCTTGCCTCATGTTTCCCTGAAAAAAGTTGAAGTCATTTGTAGAGAGCTTCCTCTTCTCCCCTCCTTTCTTCACCTCACATCACCCAAATGCCTTCTACCACTATCTCTTCCTTCACCTTCACCTGGCTCTTCTTGCCAAGGTGAACCACCCTTACATGTACAAGTGAACCTATTCCATCCCATCTTCTCTAGCAGATTTCCCTCTGTATCACTCTCACTCGCTCACTTATTCCCAAGTATTCCCAGACTCCTAGTTGTTTCCCCACAGCACTGTCTATAAAAACTCACCAATGTGTGAAACTACCTCACTTGATTCAGCCAGTCATCCCCTGCTAGCTATCTTCCTAGATCTCTCCTCCCTTTTCTGCCTAAACTCCTCGAGAAGACTGTCTACAATTTTGACCACCACTTCCTTTCCTCTCATTCCCTTCTTAACTCTGCAGTCTGGCTTCTGATCTCACCACTCAACTGAAATTACTTTCTCCAGTTATTAATGATCTCTTATTTGTCTAATCAAATAATCTTTTCTCAGTTTCATCCTGCTTGTTGTCTCTGCATCCTTTGACACTGTCAATCATCCTTTTCCCTTAGATAGACTCTTCTCTCTAGGTTTTTGTAGCCCTTCTCTCTCCTGGTTCTCCTCCTGCCTGTCTGCTTTCTCTATCTCCTTTGTTGTTGTTGTTGTTTTACTTAGGTTGTGCTCACTAACCATGAGTACCCCACAAGGCTTTGTCCTTAGCCATCTTCTCCCCTCCTCCCTTCCCTTCTGTACATATCTCTAACTTCATATCTCTAATTGGATGTCTCCTAGACATGTTAAACTCAAAACATGTAAAAAACTGAGTTTATTATCTATCCCCCTCCAGAAACACTCCCTTCTTCCTAACTCCACTTCCTGCTCAATCACCTGGGCTCGCATCCCTCTTACCCCCTGTCAATTGTTTAACAAGTCCTCTTCTTCCAACATTTGCACTATCTCGAATATTTGCCTTTTCTTTTTTTCTCTTCTGATAATGCTCCCACCCTAGTGCCAACCCTCATCACTTCTCACCTAGACTTTTGCAGTAACCTGCTAGTTGATCCCCTTGCCTCAAGTCTTTCTCTACTCTAGTCCATCCTTTACTCAGCTGTCAAATTTAGGAGTTTAGGTAGAACTAGGAAGTTAGCTAGCAGGGGATGGCTGGCTGGCTGAATCAAGTGAGGTAGTTTCACACAAGGATGCATTTTTATAGACAGTGCAGTGAGGAAGCAGCCAGGAGTCTGGTAATAACTAAAGATAAATGACATCACCTATCACATTGTAATGTCACTGGTCATCTTCAAAAACCAAGGACCCCTACCAACCACTTGTTAATTAATTGATTGACCTGATTTTTATGAAGGCATGCTAATTCTGTCATCACTGACTCCTTTTCTATATGTTCACCAACAATCTCTTCAGTGATCCATTCTAGAATTTTGTCAAGAATTAAAGTTAAGTTCATTGCCCCAAGTTGTAGATTCTGTTCTCTTACCTTTTTAGAAAAGAAGGGTGACATTTGCCATTCTGAACTCTTCAGATTCTTCTGTTGGTTTCCACAATTTTTCATACATTATTGACAGTGACTCTGTAACCTAACCTTCCCATTCTTTCAGTATGTAGGGATGTAGTTTATATGGGGTAGATGACTTGAATTTATCATGTAATGCCATGTACCAGCAGATTCCCAAAGGAATGCTACTGTGAACAGCTTTTAGAGTTCAGATTACAAAATATAGTGAACACTCTGTTTATTCCATTACAAATCAATACAAACATTCACAATATATCACAATATAATTTTCACATTACATCTTATCACAGAAAATGGCCACACAGTTTTCACTACAGTGGCCACAATATTCAGAACAAGGAACAATAGAATCAAACTTCCACTCAAGGAGCAACTCAATACTTAATCATTCAAACAATTCAAAATAGAATACTCAAACTTCCACTCATGGGGCAATTCAATCATTAACAAGAAACAGTAGAATGATCAAACTTCCACTCATGGGGTAACTGTTAACTTAGTCACTAATCTAGATTCACAATTACTGAATATCATTAATCACAAATACAGTCATTAGAAAACCACACAAACCCTCCACCCCTCGGTGTCCAAAAAACCTCAGTTTCATCCAAGGGGAGGCCTTTTCTTCATCTTGACTCTGGGTGGTGTCTCTGATTCCCTGGATCCCCTTCCATGGTCCCAGCTCCCTCCTGAATTCACCAAACAGTCACCTGGATTCAGAAGAAGACAGCTCCCAGGTCCTTCTCCTGTCTTCAGGGCAGTCCCTGGCACACCCTGAAGTTCACAGGGTCCAGCACATCTCAAACTCTTCAGCACTTCTCTTGCCTGGAACTCAAGGATCAGCCAGGCCACGAACAAACAAAGTCTTATCCTGGTCATGCTTCTTCAGGCAAGCCCTCTCAAACCTTTCAGGCAGCCTTCCAGGCAAGCCCTCACCAGATTCTGGTCTCAGGAAAACTCCAACTCAATTCTCAGTCAGTTCTCAGCTTCAAGGTGCTGGGAGAGAAACTCTCTCTCTCTCTCTCTCTCTCTCTCTCTCTCTCTCTCTCTCTCTCTCTCTCTCTCTCTGTCACTCTCTCTCTCTCTCTCTCTGTCTCTCTGTCTCTCTCTCTCTCTGTCAGCCGGCTTCAGTCTCCACAGGGGCAGCATTCCAATTCTGTCTGTCTCTGGAATTCTTGCTTATGTACACACTTCAGCCAATTCCCTTCTTCCACATCAACAGGGGCTCAGCCAATTCCCTTCTTCCACATCAACAGGGGCTCAGCCAATCCCCTTCTTTCACATCAACAGGGGCTCAGCCAATCCCCTTCTTCCACATCAACAGGGGAGTTCATGCCTTCTCAACAGTGGGACAGAGTTTGCACCTTCCACACTTAGCACTTAGTACTAAGTGCTAAGTATCTTGCTAAACTGATTACTATTATAGGCAATTAGCTGCTCTCTTACCTTTTTCTATTGTATGCTTAGTACCAATCCCTCTTCAACCATTTTTGTTCTGTCATTTCTGGAGCAAAGGCAATTCTTCTTGGCAGAGAAAACAGAAACCAGATCAGAATCTAGCACGTCTGTCTTCTCTCTGCTATCGGTTCTTATCATCCCCTCCACCCCAGTAATGGACCTACCCCTTCTTTCAGCTTTTTCAGTTTTCAGTAGATACATAACATCATTTTTCTGGGTAGAGAAGAGATCATTTAAACCTTCTCTCCATTTTCATTTCCCAACCCAGCAGCAGTCCTATTCTTTCATCTCCTTTTCTCAAGTTCAGCTCTTAGGATTCCTTTTTGCTGTTCTTAGAATTCATCACCAACTTTAACTCATCAAGTCCCCTAAATACTGATAGTTGGTATAAAAGCTGTATGACCCTGAGCAAGTCACTTAACCATTGACTGCCTCAGTTTCCTTAACTGTGAAATGGTGATAATAGCACTTGCCTCATAGAGATGTTGCAAGGATCAAATGAGATAATCATTATAAAGCACATAGACAGTTTGATTAGTCCTCCCGCTACCTCTGTTGTCTTTTACTTCTTTGTTAGCTGCCTTTACTCAGACTTTAAGGTTTTAAGAACCGTGTCCCCTTTCTTAAAATCTACTGCTACACAATTCCTAGGTCTCTCTCACTTGAGGGTTGCTTAGGGATATCCTGTTATAAAGTTTGAGAAATTTTTTTTTTTTGCTTTTTAGAGGGAGAAGGCAGGGCAATTGGGGTTAAGTGACTTTCCCAATGTCACACAGCTAGTAAGTGTTCCATGTCTGGGGCAAGCTTTGAACTCAGCTCCTCTTGACTCCAGGGCTAGTGCTCTATTCACTGTGCCACCTAGCCGCCCCCAAAGTTTGTGAATTTCGACAGCAATTTTCCTCAGTTTTTTTATCACTCATTTCCAGATTCTTGGAAGTGTTTCTGACTGTAGAAGTTGCTAGAAGTCTGAACTACAGGGAAGTGGATATAACTGTGTTTGTTTACCAACTGAGTTTGCAAGAGTCCAGCAAAATTGAACTGGGCAACAGCATCCATTGGGTTAACAAGAACTTATTATTCAGTTTGCCTTCATTCTGGCATTTGCTTGTGCCCTGAGATTTATCATGCAAATTTGGATATTGTACCACCAAAGTAATACATGATAGAGAAAAAGACAAGAATTGTATCATCCTTCCTTCCAAAACCTTTGTAGGTTTTGTAGGGAAATATTGTGGGCCTCAGCTGGGAAAGTGGAAATAGCTATAGGTGGTTTTCTTCTTCATGGAAAGTTTTTGTTAGCTATCATTAGTTGTTTAAATAGATAAACGCTAAAGTTAATATGTTCTCTTTTTGGTTCTATGGATATGTTAATTAAGAAAAGCATATTTTATTAATGATCAGCTTATCTATCATGGAGCAAATGGAATTTTGTTGAAATCTATAAAAAAGGATGAACATCTTGCATACAAACACACTTAACTAGTACCAGGTATAATTCTATCTTAACTTAGATTGGTGTCTTTCCTCTCCATAGGGCATAATCTTCTATCATAGTTAATATTACTCTAGTAATTATCTAGTAATTACTGTTTTGGTTTACTGTTCAGGTAATATTCCTGATGATCTTTGGACTGTAATTGTATGTGGAAGAAGGGAAGAAAATATGTGCTTACTGTGGGCCAGGCACTATGTTAAGTGCTTTATAATTATTATCTTTTTTGATCCTCACTACAGTCCATTTCACAGTTGAGGAAACTAAGTCAGTCTTTGGTTAAGTGACTTCTTCAGGGTCATATAAGCTGGTGTCTGAGGTCCTATTTGAACTTGGGTCTTCCTGACTTGAGGCCCAGAGCTGTATCTATTGTGCCACCTAGCGGCCTAATAAGTATCATGGCTTCATTGTGCTGTGTTTCATGAGATTTGTACATGAATTCCTCTGCCTCTTCAGATCTTTTATGGTTTTGTGTCAGCAAGTAACTCATGCCCTGCCCTCTGATTTGTTGTGGATGTAGTGGTTTTAAAAAAGGATATTTCCTCTTTCAAATGTGACATTTTCTGTATTACCTGCATATGCCATATTGTCTGGGGTGTAGTTTCTGACCTGCAATGCATTACCTGCTTCACTGAGTTTGGTGTTGTTTATCACGGATGACATATTTTTCTCCAGGAAACTACCATTTTTCTTGTCACTACTTTACAACTATAAATGCTGAGATGAACCTAGAATTTTCCAGCAAATTGTTGAAAGAAATCAAAGCAATTACTTCACATTGACTCTGGGCCTAGAGGGAAAAGAAATCCTTTTGGAGTAGATTTCCTTTTTTATTGAAACAAATACCACAGTAACATAGAAAAAATTCTGTCAGGCGCTAAAGTCCTTGCGAATATAGAGTACTTGTCTTAGTAATCTTTTCCAGTGTTGCTAATTGTAAATTGCAATGAAGAGAATATTTTTTTCAAACCGAGCAAAAGCCCTTCAGGTAGCTAAGGAACTGTAGGCCTTTTGTGAAAGAAGATCTTAACTCATTGTCCAGAACCCTATTTACTGTTTTTAAATCTGCATCAATGTGTCTTAAAAATATAAGCATTATTGCTTTGGAACAAATTCTGGTTTCTTGGAGCCATTATGGTAGCACCTTCTACCTTTCTACTCTTTCTAATATGTAGGAATTTCCCTTTGTTCATGATTTATTAATTTGCATCCATAAACGTGAATCAATTTTTAGCAAGAATTGACTCTGGGTATCCATACCCTACAGTCTATGCTATTGAACCTAATTTTTCCCATTTACACATTGATATAACTAAATGGTGGCTACCTCCACATCTTGTTGGGTTTTGGACAACTTCCTAGAAGTTTAGTGGTTTCCAAATTGATAAGTGTTCACATCTACTTAATTCTTTCTTTCTGGGCCACATGGACAAAGCAACACCAATTCTAAAACCTATTTAGTGAATTACTGCAGACACTTTTCCATTATCCATAGGACACAGGAACAAC
The DNA here is from genome assembly GCA_028627135.1 of Pseudochirops cupreus. Taxonomy (NCBI): domain Eukaryota; kingdom Metazoa; phylum Chordata; class Mammalia; order Diprotodontia; family Pseudocheiridae; genus Pseudochirops; species Pseudochirops cupreus. The sequence goes on from JAQQSU010007474.1 coordinate 9,491, forward strand.
ATGGATAACCCATAACACCAGTCAGTCCAAGAACTTCTCTCTAAAATCTTTCAGCATCCTTCTATATTAAACCTTTTATCAGAGGTATTACTACAAAATTGCAAAGTTGCCTGATGCAATTTTTATATCCTTTCTTCCTTTTGTGCACAGTAGCATCTTTCTATGTGAGCACAATTGAGCTATAATATTTTAAAAAATACTTTCCTTTGTAGAGTTACAAGTTAGACTTTAAAGGAGTTCATTTATTTCTCTTCCTTCAAATAGGACTGTAACTTATATTTGCTGCAACATACAATTGTATCAGAATTTGGCATTTAAGGAAAAGGCCTCTATCAAGTCTCTTCAGGGGGACCTGTTTTGTAACCATCTTTTTGCAGCTGCTCCAATTGCAGTCCAAATTGAACTCACAATTAATTATAGTAATTGTGCATGTAAATGTATAAATTTCTTCACCCATTTGTAACTTCATTTTAGAGACAGAAATCATTCTTTCCACAGCCTACTAAATTTGCTTTTTTGCTTTCATGTCACTGTAAAAAAATAAACCATTTTCATCTGTCACTTGAAAATCAGAATTTTTGATATCACCATAGACTGTTTAAGCTCTCACATGTCTTCTGCCCTTCTCTCCTTTACTGAAATTGCTTCCTTGATCCTAATCATTGGCCAACTTCTTGCTGCCTAAATCGAGTGTCTTTTATCATAAGGGCACTCATTGTTAACCTCTGTGACATTTGACAGTATTGCCTTTCTAGTCATTCCTGTGCAGATGATTCTCAGATCAATTTGTTTCTGTAGGGTGGGAGGTGGCAGATGGCTGCTGAACAAGCTCAGTGAGCATCAGTACCTGAGTTTTTGGGGTTTTTTTTTTTTGCTTTTTTTTCTTTTTGGGGGGGTAAGGCAGGTCAGTTGGGGTTAAGTGACTTGCCCAAGGTCACATGGCTAGTAATGTCTGAGGTCGCATTTGAACTCAGGTCCTCCTGACTCCAGGGCCAGTGCTCTATTTACTGCACCACCTAGCCACCCTGGAGTTGTTTTCTTTTTAAACCTTCTTTTGGATTCTGCCATCCCAGACCACAAAAACAGCTGAAGTTGTTTGTCTTTAGTGCATAATTTCTATTTTGGAGAGGTTGGAGAAGTTATAGGGATCAGAAAAAATGTCTAGTCCTCCATCTTGTTGCACATATGATCAAAAGTCCAGGTTTACTAACGCATATGGAAGTTGGGGAGAGGAAATCCGGAGCATGTGCTACATATATTTTCTCTCTTAGAAGCAATAGGCAGCCACTGGAATAAGAGTCTGACATCAAATGGGTACTTAAAGATATTTTCTTTGGAAGCTGGAGGATGAATTAGAATTGGGGGACATGAGGTAAGGACACCAATTAGGTGGTCATTGAAGGTCATTGAAGTAGACAAGAGGTGATGAGGCACTGAACTGGGGTAGCTGTGGGTAAGAGAGCATAAGTTGTTTGCAAAAGATGGTGTTGAGGTAGAAATGGCAAGATCTGTTTAATTGCTTGGGTGTGTGGGAATGAGTGAGTAAAGAGTTGAAGGTAATTCTAAATTTATAAATCTGAGATACTGGAAAAATGGTGGTGCCTTGGACAAAAACAAATAAAAGTTTGGAAGGAGGGGTAGGTTTGGGGGCTGGAGATAATGAGTTCTGTTTTAGACATGCTGATAAGGTAACATAGAGTTTACATATCCACAAGCTTATTTACTAAGCACAGGAGGCTTATTCAGGTCAAATGAGAGATGTCAATATACACAAGTCCTTTTGTTCAGGTGTGACTTCCCTTCTCATATACATAAGCCTGTTAACAAAGGCTAATAAGTTGGAGGGCTAATTTAGGAAATGTCAGGATACTACCAGACCTTATGTCAGAAGTTCTTAACTTGTAATCTCTGTGGATAAATTTAAGGGCATTTTTGAGCTTGTATGGGAAAAATCCTGTTTATTTCCATATATTTGGTTTCTTTGCAATCCTATGTATTTTATGTTATGTATTTAAAAACATTTTGAGATAGGGCCAATAGACTTCTCTACATTGTCAAGGGGATCCATGACACAAAAATGTCTAAGAATCCCTCTGTTAGATAATCTTTAAATTCTCTCAGATCTCTCACTTCCATTTTAGTCTCCAAGCCCTTTCTTTTCTGTCACTAAATTATCTGAAGTTGATGTTTTCCCTTCCATTCCCATTACCTCTGTCACAGGCTCCCATTACCTTTAATATGAATTACTGTGGTTGCTGCCTAACTCTAGTCTCTGTTACTTCTAGCCTATGCTGAACATTACTATCAGATTCTTCTTTGACATAACTTTGGCATAGTTTTGAACATGTTATTCCTTGTTCTCTGAAACCCTCAGGGGGGCAGAGCCAAGGTGGTAGAGTTGAAGCAGGAAATTCCATGAGCTTCCCCCACAATCACCTCCAATACCTGTAAAATATGACACTAAACAAATTTTAGAGTTACGGATCCCACAAAGTGACAGAGAGAAACAAATCTATCACTGAAGGCAGCCTGGCAGGCTGACTGGAAGGGTCCATCATAGTGTGCTGGGAGCCGAGCACAGTCCCAATGAGCCATGGGGTTCTGGCTTTAGGGTGGCCCTGACCAGTGGCAGCCAGAGCAGACTTCCTAAGAGTGAATCACCAGCAGCTGTGGTGGTTTCCAGACTTCTCAATGCATAAACACCAAAGAGAAATAAAAGGTCAGTGGAGAACACTGCTGGAACAGGGGGAAGGAAGAACATAGTGCAGCCCCTGCCCCCAGGGTGAGGAGTGGTGGAGGTATGGCAGCAGTAGCTGTTGTTGCATGGCTGCCCCCAGAGCTCCTGGCCTGCAGATCATAGGGGGACCAAGCAACCATTCAGAGGGTAATTGCTTTTGCTTTAACCTGCTTGGATCTGGGTTGCTGTCTTGGGCTGTGGTCCTGGGTTGAGAAACACCAGTGTGCCAGTGTGATATCTGTAGAGAGGGCACATTCCTCATAGCTCTGACAACATTTGTGAAAACCCCAGTGATTTGGGACAAAGCTCTCCACTCTGGAAGCAGCATTCTACAGTGGCAAAGAGCTTAAAAGTCAAGTAATTGGCTGGCAAGGTGAGCAAGCAGAGGAAGCACAATCAGAACATAGAATCATTTTTTGAGGACAAAGAGGATCAAAGCATGGAAAAGGAAGAAGACAATGAAGTCAGAACTCCTGCATCAAAAGCTCCCAAGAAAAATATAAGCTGGTTACAGGCCATGGAGGAGCTCAAGAAGGATTTTGAAAATCAGGTAAGAGAAGTGGAGGAAAAATTGGGAAAAGAAATGAGAATGATGCAAGAAAATCACAAAAAGAGAGTCAACAACCTGACTGAAGAAAATAACACCTTAAAAAATAGACTAACTCAACTGGCAAAAGAGGCCCAAAAAGCCAATGTGGAGAAGAATGCCTTAAAAAGTCATCCAGGGACTTTTATTAGAGTTCCTGTTGGGCTCCTTTCACAGCTACTTATATTAACTTTGTTTTTCAATCTAGATTGCAAGCATCTTATGCACAGAGATGATACCTCATATAAACATTTATCCAAGAGGTCAGCTAGTAAGAATGGATACAATATAGTTTTATTAATTTAATTTTTTAAATTAATTGATTTGTTTATTTACTTTTAGTTTATGAAATTCAGTTCCACAATCCCTTGAGTTTCACATTTTCTCCCCTCCCCCCCCCCC
>JAQQSU010007475.1:0-13214 GCA_028627135.1 Pseudochirops cupreus
AGTTATAAGTTATATAATAAAATTTATAACTTACTTTTTTGCCTTCCTTTTATCTACTTTTTTTCCTCTCTTTTTTCTTCTCAATTTAGTAGTCAAGTATGATACCTGTTCTCCTACTCTCCTTCAACTTCTGTTATTTGTTAGGTGGTTTTGCTTTTTCTTAAAATTATTTTCTACACCTGGTTTTTGAAAAGGATTTTTTTTCTCTCATATTCTTAATTAATTAACATCTCTTTCTATGTATTCTAAACTTTTATTCTTTGACACCTTGTCCTTGTCCTTTTTTATTTGTTCTTATATCTCTCATGGAATTAAAGCTTCAAAGATACCTTATTTATGTACTTATATATTTAATTCTCTATCTACCTATTTGTGAATGGATGTAGGACACAAAGGTGACAAAGGCCTAGGATTATATGATAGAGAGAAATGAATAATTGACCTTGTCATCATGAACATGAATGGGATAAACTGAGCAACAATAATAATAACTAGCATTTATACAAGTAAAATACTGTGGCTATATTCTTAAGAAAAGAAAAGAAGCATTAATCCAGTGCCTACTATATGCCAATAATTATGTCAAATACTTTAAAATATCATATCCTTTCATTGTCATAGCAACCTTGGAAGGGAGGTAGTATTACTACCTTTATTTTTCAGGTAAGGAAACTGAGGCAGTTAGATGACTTGCTCAGGATCACACAGCTAACAAATATCTAAAACTGAACTTGAATTCAGGTCTCTGACTCCAGACCCAAAACTCTATTTGCTATATCAGATTCCTCTAAGGATAAGAGAGTAGCAGAATGATTGGAATATAACAATATGTTATTCACAAGTAATACACATACTTAAAGGATTGTGACACAATTTATTCTGAGTAAGGTTAACCTCAAAATAGGAGAGATATCAATTATGATTTTAGATAAAGAACATAAAAATAGCTATGTTTTAAAGACAACAGAGAAAGTATTTCTTGCTTACATATACACTAAAGAAGGAAATAATAGCAACACCTAATACACACACACGCGCACACACACACACACACACACACACACCAATAATGATGGTTACAATGATGATAATGATGTTTAAGGTTTGTAAAGCATGCTTCACTCATTTTAATACATCTAAACACTTTAATCAGCAAAAAAAGAGGAAAAAAAGACCAATGAATCAGGTCCACTTCAAAATGAAGCTAGAAGAAAAAATAGGAAAACTAAACACAGAAATAGAAATTCCACATATCAAATAAAAACAACTTAAAAGCTAGAAGCAGACTAAATAGTAAATTAAATTAGAAGATATTTTTAAACTACTAAGACACAACACTTTCTTCAGATACAGGCTAGATGAGAAAGTAGATGATCATACAAAGGTGTTTGTGGAAGAGGAAGTAAGTCGATGGAGCTGTGATTTATATATCCTCGTTATATTCTGCAGATCAGTTGGCAAAGCCATTTGCTATAAGTGTAGCACTTCTACTACAGGCCTGAGAAGACATGGAAAAGTTCCTAAGGGACATTGTATAGGGAAAGATAACCATCTCTGGAACTAGATGACATAGAAATAAATCTTGGACCCAGATTACTGCTTAGTAACAGTAATTATTACTTAATGGCATGTGCATTAAGATCACACAGGACCATGGGCAAGTTATTTCACATCTATTTCTGTCCTTTAAGAGGAAGTATGTTGGCATGGGTTAGAGATCTTGGCATTGAGTGAGAAGGATGCAGATTCAAATACTGCCTCTGAAATGTATTATCATAATGGCATTTGGTGTTCCACTTAAGCTCTAATATTTGCCTTTAATAATTTCCAAGATCAATTATTCATCATAGACAGACCTGTGAAATCAAAAATCACAAACGCATGTTTTTAAGACTAGTCTCTTTTTTCTTTTATAGTGTTTCAGTGTGAAATCATAGGGTCATAGGCTTAGGATCAAGAACAGTAAGGAACTTTAGAGATCATCAGTAAAAAATGGAATCCTTTATTTCATCACAGGATGCTTTTGGAAATAAAGAGGGCGAACACTTCCCACCTATCCAACCAGCTGAGGACATTTTAACTATGTAGTCAGCATGAAGAGTTAAAGGAAGACATTCCTTCATTCCTTTCCACTCCTGGAAGATCAGAAAAAGTTTTTCAGAGGAAATGATCCTAGATTATAGTCTTCATCTCTAACCTACCATATTTTTCCAGGAAACATTTCATTGCCTTCTCAAATCAAAAAGCTTTGTTCCTGTCTTGAAAAGAAGAGGGGAAGAAGAGGTGTAGATGAATAGAGAAAGAACAATTTCTTTTGTGTCCTCAAAGCAATTGAAAGTTTTATCTTCTCAGCCTTTCGGTTCTAACTAGTAAAATGCTTAATAAATGTAATGTCTGGTACCATTAACTCCTGTAAGTCCTTGTATGGGAATTCAGTTGTTCTTCATTTAACATGTCAGGCTGGAAACAGGCCACTGAACAGAACTAGCTCTTTGGTTCACCCTGTCAGTTGTATCAACCTATAATTCTATCTGCAATTCCATCTAACAAAGTGAGATAAATCATGCTGAAAATATAATTTGTATAGCTCTTAACCATTTGATTATTTGGAATGTATTAATTACAATTTTGATAAAAAGTCCCCAAATGAAGTATTATGCCTTCAGGAGGGACTGGGATTATAAATTCCTGTTGGTACATTGTTTTATGCTTTATTTGTGAAATGAAAAAAATTTGTCCCTCAAAAAATACTAGGACTTGAGTTATAAATGCAAAATAAACATGTTTTTAAAACAGTGCTCATAGACTCTTCCAATAAAGGCTTTGGCAATCATGATTTCCTATCTAGTTCATCTGTTTTGTGCTACTGGGAACAAAAAAAAATGAATTTTACTTTAAGTGGTCCTTTTTTGAACATATAGCATACTCTTTTTTTGCTTCTTTTTTAGAGGGGGAAGGTAGGGCAATTGGGGTTAAGTGACTTGCCCAAGGTCACATGGCTAGTTTTGTGTTAAGTGTCTGAGGCCAGATTAGAACTCAGGTCCTCCTGACTCCAGGGCAAGTGCACTATTCACTGCACCACCCAGCTGCCCCTTCCAATAAACTTTTTAGCCAAAAAGGGTAAAGAGCTTAGAATATTGATGCTTTGGTTTTAATTTTGATAAAGACTTGTGATTTCATCAATGTTTTGGAACTTGCACTATGGAAAATCCCTAGAGCAAAGCCAATGATGAGTGATCTACGACTCATATTCTTATAAAGTTACCTAGGGTCTCAGGGAGGTATGTATTAGTATTATTCAAATTTTACAGATGAGGGAACTGACACAGACAGAAGTTATGTGACTTGCTCAGGGTCAAAAATATAATATGCCTGAGGCATTATTAAAACTCAACTTTTCTTGACTCCAATCCCAGCCCTCTATCCATTGTGCCACTTAGAGTGTAAAAGAGGAGTAGTCACCTTATCTAGTTTATCTGCTTCTCAAGTACTACTGCATATTTCTGGAGGAAGTTGCAAAACTGTGCTGATTGAGTCCCTTAAAAATGTATGTTATCCAATCTTATGTGAGCCCGCCTTACTCCCTACTAATCTTTTGATTTTTCCCTGATCAATTTTCTTACTAGTGAAAATGATCATTTGAAGCACTTTTTCTTTTGTTGATTTCATCAGCTGCCACAGGTTTAAAATCATTTCTATGCATTTGACTATCAAATTTAAATATCCAGATAGCTTTCTCCTGAACTCGTTTCACATCAATAATTGTCTGTTTGACATTTCTACCTGCACATTTCATAGGTCTCTGAAGATCAGCATGTCCCAAAGATAACTTTTCATTGTTCTCCTAAATCTACCTCTCCTTATAACTTTCCTGTTTCTGAGAAGGATACCATCGTCCTTCTAATCACCATAGTTCTTAACCAAGGATTCTTCACTCTCACTAATTGTCATTGTCCGATCAGTTTTCGATCTCATTCTCTGACCACTTCCATGGTCAAGGGTGGGGGAACCTGTGGCTTTAAGGCCACATAGGGCCCTCTAGGTCCTCAAATTGGTCCTTTGACTTAATCCAAACTTCACAGAACAAAATCTTTTATCAAGGGGATTTGTTCTGTGAAGTTTGGATTCAGAAAAGGAGGACCTAGAGGGTCCCATATGACCTTGAGGCTGGTCCAAACATTCTCAGTGCTTCATGCTTAAATTATTACAATCACTTTCTGATTAGCCATCTTCTATTTGGCCCCTCTGATCTTCAATCTGTCTTCCCCACGGCTGTCAAATTGGTATTCTTTCACGTTTCCCCTTTTTATTCATTCCCTTACTTAAGAAGATTCAGATGTTCCTCATCGCTCTTTGAATAAAACCCAAAATTCTCTGTTTGGCATTTAAAATTCCTCCTAAACACAAAGAAAACCCTTTGACAATGAATAGTACTCAAGTGGTCTACTTGTAGCTCCTGTTGGCTTGTGCTACTATTATCCCCATCTTGCAAATGAGAAAACTGAGAATGGGAGACAGGGAATTTGCCCAAGGTGAAATGTTTAATATCTGACACAGAATGTAGGAGTAATGGTAGAATTGGTAGGGGTAATGGTAGGAATAATCTTCTAACTCACCACTCTAAGCAAGTTAAGGTAATTTTTTAACCTTATAATGTACTAAGACTTTTCTTGAGACTCAATTGGGTAGCGGAATTTTGACATCACTTCCTTATCACCTGAGTATAAAGTACCCATGAGGAACTGGACTGGCCCTCTGATACTTGGCTACTGAATTACTATGAATAACTCAGGCAAGGTAGCTGTGCTTACCTGAATCAACTTGAAGTGTCCTCAATACCTATTCTTGTTGAATAGCATTTTCCTTCTATGGCTAAGTAAATCTATTTTATATTAATTGGTAAGTAACTTTGCAAATGCTTCATTTTATTCCAATATTGGACCAAACTATTCAAAGATTAATTCAAGTCAGGTTCTTCCCAGAATAGGCAACATTTGAACTCTGATGTTCCTCACTCCAAGTCTAGTGCTCTAAGCACTAGGCTACCTATATCCATCTCCATACAGTCATAACAAACTCCAGGAGGAAATAATAGAAAGTGAAGTGTCATTCAAAATCAGCAAGAAATGTGTGAAACATCTGGGAGTCAATCTACCAAAGTATTGTTTATGTCAATAGGGATCAGAAATTATCCCTTTCAATTTCTGGCAATTTCAGATGAAAAAAATCCTTCTTCCAATATGGGTTAGCACTTCCTCAATCTTGAAGTTTGCCTAGGATGCTGCAAAGTTAAGTAACTTGCCCAGGATCACAAAACCAGCATTATAGGTGGGACCTGTATAGATACAATTGTGAAATACCCCTTGATACAATAAAGAATACCTCAAATAATCAGAGGGATACTCATCATGTTATTCTTAGGGGGTAAGGTAGCTTTCATTCATCAAAACTAACCCCATGCACTTGTGTCCTTGCTGCCATCCCCTCCCATCTCATCTTGGACCTTGTTCCATCAAATATTCCTTCTCCCTGTCTCATATTTAATCTCTTTCTTTTAACAGCTCATGACCTTTTTCTACATATATATTCAGTTCTATTTGTCCTAAAAAATTCTCTCAATACTACCATCCTTCAGTGTTATCATTTTATGTGTCTCTTCTTCTTCATTGCTAAACATTTAGGAAAAGTAGTATTCTTACTTTATCATTTTTCTCTCAACCCCTACACTCTTCAACCCTTTGCAAACTGGCACTGACTGTCATTGCTTTTCTGATATTCTCTCTATTACTTTTTATTGCCATTCACAATTGCCTTTTCTGGTTGCTAATCCTCTCTGATCTCTCTGCATCATTTGACACTGCTAATCACCTTTTTTGTTTTGTTTTGTTTTCCAAACACTGTCATCTTATGTAACAGCAATTTCCCTAGTTCACCATTACCACTAAACAAGGGTGTCCTTTGAGGCTCTGTATTTATATATTTACTGGGACCTTTTAACTTTTTACATCTTCCTTTACTTCTGCATTTAACATTTTCATATATAATATGTGTATATGTATATACATATAGACATAGACATATACAAACCTACAAAGATACATGTGTATATATATATATACATATATATATGATCACAATGCATACATACATACGTGCTTGCATATACATATAAAGATACTCCTAACCTCTCTTGACAGTATTTTCCAATTTGTTGCCAGATATCATCAACTAGAAGTTCTATTAGTACTTCAAATTTAGTGTGCCCCAAAATACCTTATTTCCTCTGCCCCTAACAAACTTGCCTTTCCTTAAGACTCTCAGTTTCTCATGATAACATGCCAAGCCTTACAGTCAACTATGATCAAAACATTATAGTGGCATTTGGGTCTTCCTTATTCCTTTTGTGCAATGGAGTCAGTTGCTAAATCTTTGAATTTTACAACCATACTATGTCTTGTATCTTTTCCCTTTGTATCAATTCAATTGTCACTACCAAAATTCAGAAGGAGGAAAAGGAGGAGGAAGGAAAAAGAGGAAAAGAAGAGAGAAGGAGGAAAAAGAAAAAGGAGAAGGAAGGAGGACACAAATTTCACACAACAATCCAACCTGTTGTGCTTCCCTGCTCAATCCCATAACATTTAGGAAGTATTCATGATATTTGGCAAAAAATGACTTGCCCTAATGTGATTATGGAAAGTTGCATTTTTATATGGATTTTTATTACATAAGAAAGCATGAGGAAGTACTCTACAAACAATTTTCACTTCACAGCCAGCTCAAAATCACTGAGCATAGCAGCTCCTTTATGAGCAAGAAGATATGCCCCAAATAATAAAAAGAAATTACTTTTTCATAAAGTGATGATCTTATGTTTGAGGCTGTGTGAATCTTGGTGACTGAAAACATTCTTGGTAAAGCATGACACCCAGGGACTACTTAAAGATTATTCTTAGGTTTTTGTTTTTTCAACTGGTGTACACCATTAAAGCTTTTCACTTGTGTGCAAAGCCCACATCCTTTATACATTGCAGCATAAGGGAGAGGATTCGCAGAAAAGGTCAGATCTATCTATATCAGGGGAACCTGCAGCCTCTAGGCCACATGTGACTTTCTATTTCCTTGGGTATGGCCTTTTGACTAAGTCAAAATTTCACAGAACAAATCCTTTTATCAAGTGGTATTTGTTCTGTGAAGTTTGGATTTAGTCAAAGCGCCACACTTAAGGACCTAGAGGGCCACATGTGACCTCAAGGGCACAGGTAATAATGTTAATGGGATTTGAGATCTTCTCCACCCTTTAGTAGGCCTCACATGGAGCCCATTAAGGGAAGCTTTCTTAGAGGAGACTTGCTTATAGAAAGGCTTTTACACCTTTTGCTAATTTCTGATTAATGAGTCACAAGGGTTGTGATGCCTTCTGACTCTGAGAAGTGTATATATACTCTGAGTTGGTATTTTGCTCTGAGGGCTCACTTATGAAAAGGATCTTGTGATTACCAGGTCAAGATTCTGAGTGGCCATATATTCAGAGCTCCCCAACTGATCAGATGTAAAGGCTCTCTTGATCCAGGGATGTATGTAAAGTATATAGCAATATTGCTTTGTTTCAGGCAGTCAGAACCTTGTCTGTTGGTCTTTATTTCTCTGCTTTTATTTTCTCTTTATTTCTCTGCTTGAATTTTTTCTGACATTCATGGAGCTGACTTTTCTCTTGAACTAGTGTAATTAAAGAAGATGATTGACGCCTTAAAAAGCAATCTTTCCTTTTAAAGCAGATCTAAGAACATGTATTAGCAGGTCATCCAGGGTGTGCTAGGGTACTTGCTGCTACACCGATTCCTCACACCTAATCTGTCATGTTACCGAGTCAAATATTTATTCCTAAGAGCCCTCCTCAAGATAGTAATAAGATAATTAATAAATAACTAGAACTAGTTGGATAATAATCAAGAGAACTAAAGATTAAGAGATTATATTCCAAAATGCTCATTGGTGTCTTTCGCTGAGCCAAAATTGATCCAGGGCTCAAGAACTGTTTTCGCATTGAAATATTTTATGCTAAGGATAAAATGTGTCAGTAAAGCAAAAATAAATCATATTTTGGAAACATTTTGAATATTTGCTAATGAAAAATGTTCAAAATGGCTTTGCATATAAAAATCATATAGGAGTAGCAGGATTTTTTTTTTTATTATTATCATGGCTATCTTTTTCAAGGGCCAGACTTAAAAAAAAAAACAACTAATTAGGCCAAATTCATTTGATTCCCTTTCACTTTTTTTTTCATTTCTTATTCCAAGTGTCCTGCATTCTCTTTGTCCCAGTCACATTCCCTATATTCATTTCCCCACAACATTTTCTCTCACCTTGGGGAAAGACCTTAGTCTCTTCCTCTGTCAAATGAGCTACGTAGATCAGGTAATCTTTAGAATGCCTTCCACATCTTAGGATCTATACAGCTATCAAGAAAGTCCCACTAATGTTTCACGCAACATTCCAACCTGTTGTGCTTCCCTGCTCAATCCCATAACATTTAGGAAGTATTCATGCTATTTGGCAAAATAACTATTAAGATCCTTAAACCTTAAGGTTTAAAGTATCGCCCTCTTCAATTTTATTTGTATTTTGGGAGAATATGGTTCTCATCTCCAAAACTTTCAAAAAATAAAATTAACACATTTAAAAAATAAATTTTGATGTCTTTAAGGGAAAAAAAAAACATTTTTCCTAAGAATCTCTTCCCTTGCCCCTCTCCCTCTGAGAGAGTCAAGACATAACAGATAGAGTTTTTAAAGACAAAATGAAGAGGACAAATCAAAATTCCCGACAAATGCATTTGTTTTTTAAAAAGCCTAGGGGCAGCTAGATGGTACAGTGAATAGAGCATTGGACCTGGAGTCAGAAGGACCTGAGTTCAAATCCAGACTCAGACACATAACACAAAAAATTAGCCATGCGACCTTGGGCAAGTCACTTAACCTTGATTGACCTACCTTCCCCCCTCCAAAAAGAAAAATAAAATAAAATAAAATAATAAAAATAAATAAAAAGCCTAAAAATATGTGCAGTGTATAACTTTATGGATATCTCACATCTGAAAATGGCTATTGTAGAAGCATCTTCTGATATTACTGCTTTCTATCTGTACTTGTTCTTTACAGTTTCTTCTATATCTATATTTGATTTATACTCATGCATGTGTGCATTTGTGTGTGGGGGGGGGTTGTTTTCTGTTTATGCTGTTGCAGTTTTTGTGTATATCATTTTTTTTGTTTCTTCTAACTTCACTATGTCTCCATTGGTCTAGAGCTTCCATGCTTTCTTATCTTCATTATGTTTTCAACGTCTTAGAGCACAATAACATTTCATTACATCATATATCACAATTTATTTAGCCAGTTCCCAATTGGTAGGCATCTATTTATTTTCATTTCTCCATTATTACAAAAAAAGGGCTGCTATAAATATTTTGGTGTATATGAAGACTTCTTAGGAATGACTTTTTTAGGATATAAGCCCATTAGCAGAATCTTAAGTCAAAGGGCATGGATGTTTTAGCCTTTTCTTTTTTTGCATAATTCTAAATTGCTTTCCAAAATGGTTATACTAACCCACAGTTGCCCAACAATATATTAATGTATCTGTCTTCCCATAAAACCTCCAAAATTACCGATTGCTATCTTTCATAATATTTTCAAATCTCCAGGATTTGAGGTAAAACCTCAGGGTTGTTTTAATTTGAATTTCTCTTATTATCAAAAATTTGGAACATATGTTCTTGTGGTTGTTAATATTTCACATTTTTTTCCTTTTGATCATTTACTGGATTGGAGAATAGATTTTGGTTTCATTTATATATCTGGTTATTGGTTATATATCTTAGATATCAAACTCATCACCAAACTTTGTTACATGTTACAAACTTTGTTTCCTTCTGAAATTGTGTTTTCTGTTGTTCATAATTCCTCTTTTGGAAGAGTTCAAGGGGTTAGGAGAATTGGAGAAAATGTCTATTCCTCAGTTCTGTTGGTTATCAGACGTGAAGAATATATCTAATGACATCATTTCTTAAAAAAAAAAATAAGGGCAAAAACTTCAAACAGGAGGTCCTGCATTGTACACCTCAAAGTATAATATGTAGTTCTAAATCTTAGAAAGTGAAGAGTACCTGTTTTCTTATTTCTTTGGAACTGAGAGTGCTACTTTTACCATTTTTCTCTGATAAAAGAAGGGAAAAATTGTGGGCTGACACAGCATCTCAACAAAGTAATGGAAGTATAAGAAAGAACATCCACGTGAGCCCCATTTCAATGTAGAGGAGTATAAAGATATAAAATACAGCAGAAATGGTGATGAATTTATTAAAATTCCAATAAGAACATATAATTCAAATTAGATGGTTTGGGGAAGAAATTCCCCCTTAATTTTCTACTGCCTTACTATCTTTCTGCATCTTGATCATAATCCCTGCTCCATGGTGCTGACTGGGCAAGGTAGAGAGCTATGAAATATTGTGTGGTTTTTTTCTTTTTTTAGAATTAAGGATTGCTGTTTATTTTCAAGTTTATTGGGAATTTCCAAAAAACTAAACATTTCTTGGAAATATATGAAGTTATTAGAAAAAATAAGGGAAGGAGAAATATTTGACATTACTCTTTATCCCCACACATATCACAGGACCAGAGGTAGATATTCATTTTTTTATTGATTTTATATTTTAGTGAAGTTCAAAATAATTTCCAGAGGAAATAATATTTAGATCATGTAAATAATCATCCCATTACATTCTGCATGAATGGGAGCATATTTGACATATTGTGATCAGTTCTAGGTGTTTCATTTTAGGGACATTGACAGATTAGGGACAAATTAATTCATTAGAAAAAGAACAAGCAGAATCATTAAGAGATTGAAAACTATGTCATATTTTTAAGAGGATGAGAGATTTTAATCTAAAGAAGATAAACAGGGAACAATAGTCAATATCTTCAAACATTTGAAGATATATACACAAATATTTGAAGATGATGACCATGGTTGCTCTATTATTTTCTCTTTTCCAAATATCTTTATCTTCTCAAATAATCCTGGTTTGTTTCAGAAGAGAGAGCTAGTGGCATAGGCTAACAACTATAGGAAGAAAGATTACAGTTCAATATAAAGAAGAAATTTGTTTTCTTTAAAAAAAAACATTTTTATTTAAAATTTTGAGTTCCAAATTCCCTCCTCACGACTTTCCTCTCCTCTCACTTAGGGAAGAAATTTCTAATAATTAGGAAAGTGAAGTAGTGCAACCAGCTACCTCATTGAATAGGGAACTTCTGTTATTTGGAGGTATATAAGAGGTTGAAAATCTAAAAACAGCATGTTATAGGAAAGAACTACTCTACTACAGACTAACACAGTCATGACATCTGGGTTATAATCCATCTCTATAACTAACTAAATGTAAAATTTTAGGCAATCTTTAAATAGTTTAGGTCAACATGTTTTCATCTCTAAAATTAGAAGATTGGATTAATGCCTAATCCTTCCCATATTCTATTCATCTAAAGAAGATGTCAAAATTCCTAAAGCTTTTTTTCCATTCATTTCTTGCAAATTTTTTTTATTATTTCCAGAGATTTCCATAGATCAAGTTCTTCCCTTTCTGCTTACTTTTCTCATGGATGTTTCTTTTTCATCCTGGCATCTTTCCCTGTGTATTCTTTATTCCTGTCTTCTACTACCTGCCTGTGTACATGTAGCCATTTACTTACCTATCTACATGTAAATGAAAATTGAAGCTAGTCAGACTAATGTTTATGTATTCCTGCCTTCGCATAGTTACTGTCATTATAATAACTCTGTTCCTTTTTCTAACTAAAGTCCTTGAAAAGGCCATCTAAAATTCTTGTATAAACTTTATCTATTCTCACTCTCTTCTAAATCCTTTAGGCTTCTGACATCATTCAACTGAAATTCTTCTCTTCAAAATAACCTTTGACACTGTTATCATTGTCTTTCCCTTGACCCTCTCTGCTTTCTTGGTTTTCTTCATATGTCTCTGAGAAAATCTTCTCAATTTTCTCTATTGGATCTCCATCCATGAAGTATTGGGGATAAAAAGAAAGGCAAAAAACGTTCTATTCTCAAAGAGCTCACTTTCTAATTAGGAGACATGCAGTAAACTACATGCAAACAGTATTGATTGGAGATCAGCTTGGAGGGGAGGCACTCATGTTAACAGGGATCAGTAAAAGCTCCTAGCATATAAGATTTTGAAGTGAGACTTGAATGAAGCCAAGGAAATCAGGAGGCAGAGATGAAGAGGAAGAAAACTCTGGGCATGTAAGATAGGCAGTTCTCCAAGTTCCTGGACCCTCTTCTCTTCTTCCTTTAAACTATTTTGCTTAGTTATTTTAATGGTTCCTACTGATTTAATTATCACTTCTATGCACATGTTTTTCAGATTTATTTACTGAGCCATAACCTCCCTATTGACTTTTCTCTAACTGCCTAGTGGACCCCTCAGCATGGATGACACCTAGACCTCATAAACTCATCATGTCAAAGCTGACCTCATTATCTTCATTCTCCTACCCCAACACTTGCCTCTTTCTAACTTTCTTATTACTGTTAAGTTATCCAATATCCTCCCCATCACCCAGGTTCACAAAATAGTTCTCATACTTGACTCTACTTTTTCTCATACTTCATTGTCCAAATAGTTGCCAAGTCCTATTGATTCTGTCTTAATAACAACTCTCATGTAATAAATAATAGCACCTTCTTTCCTGTGACATTGATATTAACCTGGTTCAGATCTCATTACTTGGGTGCTATCACCTGGGTCACCCTAGACTATTGCAATAGCCTTCTAATTAATTTCCCAATCTCATATCTATTGACTGAAGTCCTTCTATACAGCTATTAAATTGGTTTTTTACTAAAATGTTGAACTGTCCATGTAAGCTCCCATTCAACAAACTCCAGTATCTTACTATTACCCCCAGGATAAAATATAAAATACACCATTAAGCTTTCAAAGTCCTTTATAACCTAGCCCTTTCCTACTGCATTGATGTTTTTACACCTTATTCCTCTCCATGTACTCTACAATATAGTGATGCTGGCCTCTTTGCTGTTCATAGATCAGTGATAGTGACATTTGAGTCACCAGATATTGTCTTCTTGAAGACTACACCAACAGGGTGTAAATTCTGGATGAACCA
>JAQQSU010007476.1:0-13214 GCA_028627135.1 Pseudochirops cupreus
AGAAAGAATCTGGAATCTGGAGTTCCATAATCAAATGTTATGAATGTGTATCTATCTATCTATCTATCTATCTATCAATGCAATTATTATTATTATTATTGACTACATCCAACTGGAACTTGAGACACACAGGCACTTCAGTTGGGAGATCCATCCTGCCCTACCAAAAAGTGACATAGGAGAGAATAGACTGGGGGAGGGGGGACGCACCGGGATGGCTGTTTTGGGGTGGTGGGTTGGGGAGGGAAGGGGAGAAAATATGTAACTCAAAATCTTGTGGAAATGAATGATGCAAAGTATAATAAAATTTAAAAAAAAAAAGAATTACAAAGCAAAAAAAAAAAATGAATATTTTGAACTAGAAAACTTTTAAGGTATCGCTCCAGTTCTAAAATGCAGTGATTTTGTGATTCAAAAAATAAAGGTCAATTGTCAGGCCATTGAAAACCTTGATGAATGTAGAACATGGAAGATCTAGATGTGTGAACTAAATTAATAATAAAAAATTGAAGGCAAGAAATAACACTAGGGTAAGTAAAGTTGCAGCATCGCAGGTTGACAGCAAGTAGCTCAGTGAATAGAATGCCAGGACTGGAGTTAGGAAGACTTTCCTTCCTGAATTCAAATCTGGTATCAGTTACTTAATACCTGTGTGACCCTGTGTAAGTCACTTAACTCTGTTTGCCTCAGTTTTCTCATCTGTAAAATGAACTGGAGAAGGAAATCACAAACCACTATAGTACCTCTGCCAAGAAAACACCAAATGAGGTCAGAAAGAGTTCAACATGACTGAACAATGACAATGCGAACCATAGGAACAGCCAAAAAACAATTCATTGACTTACTGGAGCAAATCAGTCACAAAAAGAATGAAAATTTGGGAAACGACAAAAGGGAATTTTTCTAGGACAGCAGGAAGGACCCAGAGGAGAGATATTTAATAAAAAGAAGTGAAGGAGAATGCATGGCAGGCTAAGATTATTAGGTCGAAGTTCATTGAAATAGAAACTTTAACTTGGAATTGAAAGGGTAGATTTGAGACCCAATGAGGAAGAATTGACAAGTAGGCTGAAGATGAGGGTTGAAGGAATAAGCTTGCCAGACTCCGGGAGATTAAGACTTGTTGATATAAAATCAACATTTTAAGTTTAATTGAGAATTAAAACAGTATTTCACTATTCATTTTTATGAGTCTGTGTACCTTTAACTTACGAATATATTCCAGTGGTTACCATAGTGTCTGGCATGTAGAGGATGATTAGTTAAGTAACGATTAATGATTCACTGATTGATAGTTTGTGCATTAAAATCTGACATGGTAGCACTTTGAGCCAATTTCCTCCTTTACTACTGCAAAGTTTCACCCAAGTGACCTTTTGCTTGTTTTGTATAGACACATATGTACATGTCTTCTTCGCCAAATAAACGTAAATATCCCTTTATCTAAGTCTACGTTACTTTTGTTCCCAGTACCTAGTGTAGTAACTGGCATACAGTAGGTTTTTGATAAATGCTTGTTGGATTTTTTTGGTTGATCTTAAAAATACAGAGAGCCTCAAAGATTGTTTCCCTTTAACACATAAAGTTTAACTCCATTCATCCAACCCTATGACATTATTTGATTGTCTGAGTCATAGGAAGGCATGGGGACTAAGCATAGTTCTTATCTGACACAAGGGCATGGGTTGTGAAGGAGTGACAAATGCAGACAGCCACCAAAGGTGGGGGGACATGCAAATGGGGGGGAGGGGATTCTGGGAAAGACCGAGTCAAACAAATGGTTAGCTCCTCAGTTACAGGTAGTAAGTGATCAAGTTCTAAATTCCTGTCCCAAATTGGGATACACACACATATTTATTTACACATACACATACATAAATAGGAACATAGGAGAGGATAGAATGGAAAGAGAAGAGACTGGAAACAGAGAAACCTATTAAGAGAGTAATAAAATATTTCAGGTGAAAGGTGATTTAAGGTCTGAACTAGCATAATTACAACATCTTTATGAAGTCCTAATTTGTGAGCCAGAACAGTCCTTCTTCTACTGAGTGAGAATAGCCTTGTAGATTCTCTACCTTCCTTCTGTCTTCTCATGGTTTCAAGAATGTCATGGCCCATGGACTCTTCCTAATACCATTGTCTTTGTCTAATGGACAATGCAGTATAGATGACTGGGATTGCCTTGCTCATACTTATTAGGGCTTTCTGTTATTCCCTGAGTGAGTGTCCCCAAGTTTCATTTCTTCACTTTCAACTAACTCCTGAAACCTTTAATTTCTTTGAGATATGGCAGAAGCAGAAGCAAAGTGAGTGTCACACTAGAGAGAGAACTGCCTCTGAGTCAGAAAGACCTGAGTTCAACTTCTACTTCTGGCACACCCATAAATGTACCAGATGACTCTCCAAGATGACAAATTTCAGAACAGTTGCCACTGTGCACTGGTAAAGGAAGTTTCTTCATTGTATGTTTGACTAATAATGTAATAACGGGCAGGAGCTTCTTATAAATCTTTTCCTTGATTAGTATTAAGTTAATATTATACCAAACAAAAATGGTAAGGGAACTGTGTGTGTTGCCTCATGCCTGTAATTTCTACTACTGGGGAGGCTGAAACTGGTGGATTTATTGATCTCAGGAGTTCTGAGCTGATTGAGTATCCAGATGAAGTTAGACATTGTAATGGTGAGTCTCCAAGGACTGGGGATCCATCAACGTGCCTAAGGAGGTGCAAAATGCCTATGGTAAAAAAAATAAATAAACAAAATGGAAATGATCAAAGCTCCCATACCCCTGTCCACACTGTGCTTCTAGCTCTGATAAGACAAGGAGATGCAGTATTGGTGTGAGGTTGGGGGCACGTAAGAGGATGTAATGACAGACAACTTGGAAAGATTTAAGGAATCTGATCAGCACAATGACCAATCAGAATTCTAAAGGACCAACGATGAAGCAAGCTGCTCACTTCCTCAGAGAGAGTTAGTGAATGCAGGCTGCAGAATGAAAGATAGGTTTTTTGTACATGATCAGTGTGGGAATTGACTTTGTTTCACTGTGCACATTTATTACAATCTTCTCAAGGGAGGAGAGAACGAAAATACATTTTTATAAATTAAAAAAAATACATTTTGGTTTTGTTTATTTTTTTAAAGAAAAGTCAAGGAAAGATATACTTACTGACAGAGTATGTAGATTTACTTTTTATGTCCTTTTCAAAAGACTGAAAAGGAGCTATAGAATTCCTGTGGCTTAGACAGGTACTGGAACACACAGGATCAGTGAAACTAGGAGCTCACAGTTTCTGTGGATCCTCTCATGGCCACCCTGAAGGGAGGCCAATAAAACTGCCACAATACAATAAAACTGCCCAAACATAGTACTAATTATCTCGGCTTCTCACAAGGCATGATGAACACTCCTGGACCTCTGCAGCCCTCGACTTCTGTTTCAATTGACTCCTGGGAAAGTGGATTGTAAAGGTGACAAGGGTATAGTTCTTTTAAATTAAACGTTTATAAAACTGAACCTTAAGAAAGACTGGAAGAGTTCCAAAATCTGTTATGGGAATGTGAAATTTACAAAAAAAAAAGATTTTCTCCAAAGCCTTGAGATCACAAAGAAAGAAAGATGGCATGAAGGTGATGGCTGGAAAGCTGACAATCTCTGCAACTGCCTTCTTATAACTTGAAATACTAGAAAGCCATGAGATAGGGGACTTTGAAGTATATACTATCCTATAGTTACCCAGGTTACCCTCTTTTTTCTACTAATCAGTTGTTCATGATTAATTCAGAGCACATTTTCTCCTCTGAGGGTGGCGTAGAGACATAAGGTGCGTCTTTCACATTGTGGCCCCTAGTCATGTACCTCAATTTTTGTTACTATAACACCCACATGCAACTATTCCCTGCTTGCCATCCCTAAGAACCTATCTTTATAACATCCTTGTCTAGGACACATTTTCCCTCACAAACCCTAGAAAAGTGATTTCTATGCTTACAGGTTCACTGGTTGGCTCCTTTTATTAGTATGACTACGGTCATAATCCTGTAGGTCAGCAGTTCTCAACCCGTGGGTTATGTTCAATTTAAATACATCCTGCATATCAGGTATTTACATTACAATTCATAACAGTAGCAAAATTACAGTTACAAAGTAGCAAAGAAAATAATTTTATGGTTGGGGGTCACCACAACATGAGGAACTGTATTAAAGGGTCGCAGCATCAGGAAGGTTGAGAATCACTGCTCTATGTCATCACTGCCCACTAACCTAAGACTGTTTTTTCTATTAGTTGAAAGAATTTTTAATGACAACTCTTCTTCATTACATCATGTAACCTAATTTTCAAAAAGTTATATTAATTTATATCTTTTCTTGTTAAATAATCTACATGTCCCCATTTATCACTTTACACCTCTCCCTCAGAAAGCAGTCCCTTATAAACAAATAGTGGATGTTGTTGTTGTTTTTAAACATTTAATTTTAAAACTTTGAATTCCGGGTGCTTTCACTTCTTCCCTAATCACCCACCCGTACTGGGACGATAAGCAATTCAACATAGATTGCACATGTGTAGTTACACAGAACATTTCCACAGTGGATATATTGTGAAAGACTGACTATATTTCCCTCCATCCTATCGCACCCCCCACTTGTTATATTTTTTACTTTGACCTGTCCCTTTTCAAAAGTGAATGCTTCCAACTACTCTCTCTCCTGAATATGCCCTCCCTTCTATCATCCCCCTTCTTATCCTGTTCCCCCCTACTTTCCTGTAGGGTAAGATATCCAATTTAGTGTGTATGTTATTCCCTCCTTATGACAAATTCAATGAGAGTAAAAATGACCCATTCCCTTTTGCCTTCCTGTTCTTTGCCTCCATTGTAACACTTTTCCCTTGCCTCTTTTGTATGAGATAATTTGCCCTATTCTGCCTCTCCCTATCTCCTCTCTTTATATTACTCTCTCAACACTTAATTTTATTTTTAAAATATCATCCCTTCCTATTCAATTGATCCTGTGCCCTCTGTCTCTGTATACCTGTATATACAAATGCTCACATATATATTCATATGCACATACACTCTTCTATATAGACATATATATGTTTGTATACATATATACATACACACACACGTTTGTATTCTCTTCAAATGTCCTCATACTGAGAAAAGTTTCCTGAGTTACAATTATCATTTTTCCATGTAGGAACATAAATAGTTAAACTTTGATAAGTTCCTTATGATTTCCTTTCCCTGTTTACCTTCTCATGCTGTTCTTGCTTCTTGTATTTGAAAGTCAAATTTTCTATTTAACTGGTTTTTTTTATCAAGAATACTTAAAAGTCCTCTATTTCATTGAATGACCATATTTTCTCCTGAAACAGTATACCTCAGTTTTGCTGGGTAGGTTATTCTTCATTTTAATCTTAGCTCCTTTGACCTCCAGAATATCACAGTCCAAGCCCCTCAATCCCTTAATGTAGAAGTTGCTAGATCGTGTGTTATCTTGATTGTGTTTCCACAATATTCAAATTGTTTCTTCTTGGCTGCTTGTAATATTCTCTCCTTGATCTGGGAACTCTGGAACCTGGCTAAAATATTCCTAGGAGTTTTCTTTTTGGGATCTTTTTCAAGAGGTGATGGGTGAATTCTTTCAATTTCTTTCTATTTTGCCCTCTGGTTCTAAAATATCAAGACAATTTTCCTTCAGAATTTCTTGAAGGATAAATTTTAGGTTCTTTTATTGATCATGGCTTTCAGGTAGTCCAATAATTTTTAAATGTCTCTCCTGGATCTGTTTTCCAGGTCAGTGGTTTTTTTTTTGATGAGATATTTCATATTCCCTTCTATTCTTTCATTTATTTGGATCTGTTTAATAGTATCTTGATTTCTCATAAAGTCATTAACTTCCATTTGCTTCAATCTAATTCTGAAGAAATTTTTCCCTTCGGTGAGCTTTTGAAATTCTTTTTCCATCTGGCCAATTTTGCTTTTTAAGGCATTCTTCTCCTCATTGGCTTCTTGGGCCTCTTTTGACAATTGAGTTAATCTATTTTTTTAAGGTGTCATTTTCTTCAGTCACATTGTTGACTCTCTTTTCATGAGTTTCTTGCATCATTCTCATTTCTCTTCCCAATTTTTCCTGGTGGACAGCTGAATTCAGTTGGTAACCTGTCTAGCCTAGCTAGAGAATGATGACCTGTGAGGGAAGTGTGCTGTTTGATCACATTAGGGATTGGCATTAGCCTTCCCTTATGTTATTTTATTGGATTGATACCTCATCTGGGTGTCTTAGGCTAAAAGAGAGAGCTGAAATTGATATATCTCTTGGGCATAATTCCTCTTTTGAAAGGTTTGAATGGTTATGGGGGAAAAAAGTACTTAGCCCTCCATCTTGCCAGTCATATGACCAATTCCATATATTTAATTGATTAAGTTATAAGTGGCTTGTAATCTTTTTCTAGTAGAAGGCTTCCCATACCAATGAAATTACAGATCTTTGAAGTATTGACATTCTTTAAATTTTGCAAAACATTATATGTGTTCCCCCATATAAGATAAGTATATTCATATGGGCTGTTTAAAAATATAGGAATCACTTTTGGATTGAAATAGATAGATGCAATCTGAGGCCTGTACTACATTTTCAGAGAGTAAGAGAGCCACAGGCTTTGCTTTCACTGTAGCAAGAGAAAAAAGGGGGAGAGTTTGTAAGCCCCCAACATACCAAGAGGCTTGGTGTTCATTTTTCTAGTACCTGAGAGGTGTATTAGCCTAGAATTATATCCATCTGTCCCCCTAGAATATATCTAGTTTATGATTAAAATGCTCAGGAGTTCAGAAAGAAAGCTATTCCTGTACCACTAACTGGGTAACTTCTCATCCACCAAATTACAAAAAAAAATCAGAAATGCTAAATAGTAAGTTAGCCTACTTATCCAAGCAAAAAAGGAAAATTAAGTCAGAGAAATTAGCATATTTAAAATATGCCAGAAAATATACAAAAATGAATAAGCTCTTTAGATAGGGATGAGTTGAGTTCTCAGCACATACTAGAAGAGAAGGTCCATTCTGGAAGCCTCTAGAATTTCAAGCAAGTCCAGAGCTATGATGGAGCTGTCTTTCCAAGCAAGTTTGCTATTGCAAACAATTCTCTTCTGCCTTCCTAGATTATCCTCTACCCACTGATGTCACACTGTAGAAATTCTAGAACTAACCCAGTAAATCTTCTACATATGTAAGTAACATTGCCTTCATTCTTCTCTCCAACAATGAGGAATCATGTCTCTCTCCACATACAGAGCAGCATGCGTTAACACTCCCCAACTTGGGTTATATGTATATGGGTTCACAATATACATGTATGTACAGTACACATATGTGTTTGACTGCAAACATGTATATACACAAGTGCATTATCTACACACATGTAGACACATTCTAAAGAAGTAGAGAAATACACTTACTATTTCATTTATTTTTGGCGGGAGTAAACTGAAATCGTATTCAAGTCATTTAACTTCTTTGAGGCTGTTTCCCCTATAAAATAGGAGTAACTCCTGAAGCACATACCTTGTAATATTCCTTTCAGTCTCAGCTCAAATTTTATACACACATAAACATGTATGTATGTAACATACATGTATACACACATAAGCACATGCATATATACTTGTGTTAGATATCAATTGTATCCATTCTGAGATGTTTCCTAAGCTTAAGTAGCTTGAGCAGGTAATAGAGGTCAGTGCGAATAAATCATCTTCTCTTTAGGTTGTGGAAATATCACAGAGACACAATAGCTCTGAAGCTCTCAAAACTGTCATTCGTGAGGGCTAAATACAAATATGTCCCTTTACTGAGCCACAAAGGCCATTTCCAGTTGATGGGAGTTAAATTCAGACACTGAACAGAAAAGAGACCTAATCATGGCTTAGCTAAAGGCAGCTAAGCTTTGGGAAAACTGTCACTGTGATGATCAGCATGAACTTGATCTGATACATGTTGTACTTTGAATCATAACTAGGGCCTTTTCCAATAAAATAAGTGCATTAACAGCCCCATACTATGGCACAATTCTGCCAGTGATCTATAACAGAAATGGATATGTGTTGTTACTTCCATTCTGTCTGACATAAGCAAACTACAACAAGAAAATATAGTTTTCCTAGACAAGACCTTATTGTAATGTAGGAAAAATACATCTCTTAATTAATTAAGAATCAACTAATAGCCCTATTTTTAAAAAAAATTCTTAATCTTTCCCTTTTTTGCCATTCCCACATCATCTCTTGCCTACACCTAGAGTAATACAATCCCTCTTTCTCTCTCTCTCTCTCTTTCCTTTCTTTTTTCTTTCTTCCCTTCAGTTCTTCCTTTTCATCGTCCTCCTCCTTCTCCTCCTTCCCCTTTTTCTTCTTCTTCTTCTTCTTCTTCTTCTTCTTCTTCTTCTTCTTCTTCTTCTTCTTCTTCTTCTTCTCCTCCTCCTCCTCCTCCTTCTACTCCTCCTTTTCACCTCCTCTTCCTCCTTTTCTCCTCTTCCTCCTTTTTTCCTCTTCCTAACTATCATTCTCCTCTCCTCCTTTTTCCCCTTGCCTCACCTCCTCAGCTGCCCCTGCAGTTCTCCTTTTTTTCTCCTCCTTCCCTCCTTCTCCTCTCTACTCCTCCTCCTTCAGTCTTCCTTCCTCTTCTTCCTTCCCTCCTCCTTCTCTTTTTCTCCTATTCCTTCCCTCCTTCTCATCTTTTGATTTCATGTCAGTCATTTTTGGCTACATCCACTTCATAATCCTACTTTTCACAAGCCCTCACAAAGGAAGAGCTTTCATTCATCAAAGAAAAATGGTCAAATACAATCCTGGGGATTCAGTGACCATATCAGAGAGAATATGCAATATTCCATGCCTATAGTCCGCTACCTCTTTTTAGACAGAAGAGTTGTTTAAATGCCCATCAAACTTGTTTCCTTGGATCCATTCACTTCCTTCTCCAATTCTCCCTACATATCACTACCAGATTTATCTGAATATACCACACTGTTTTGCTCAAAACCTCAAGTAGTTCACTACTGATGATTTAATAATATCCCAAAATTTTAATCTGACATGAAAGGCTCTTATATAGCACTACTCTCCTTTAAATAGAATGCTCATTATTCTCTATCTGAAACTACCTTACACTTTCATACTTCCTTGACTTTGCCCGTATCATCCCTTATGTTCTAGAATGATCTTCCACCTCATTTCTATCTATTGAAATTCTTCAAAGCCTAGATCTAACCTTTCCCCCAAAGTCTCCCCTGACCTCTCCAATCCATTTAAAGACCTCACCACTTAACTCCTTATACTCTGTATTTCTACTGTGGACTTACCATGTTCTAATTTAAATTATCTATGTAACTCTATCTCTTCTATCTAGACAAATAGCTCCTTCAAGGATTGGATTATGTCTTATATTTCTAAGCCCATTAATACACTACTTGCACTCAAAATAAGAGTGTGTTGAATATATCAATAATGTAACAAATTTTACTTGGGAGAGTGATTATTTTCCAGGGGAGAAGAGTAAATTGGGCATTAGTGAATTATGAATTTGTGTTTTGAAAAATTAGGGGGAACCAACTCTGCTAAGATAGGTGATGAATTTATAAATGGCTTAGCTCCTGGTTTTCAGTTTTGGTTTCCATTTTAATGTAGACACATGAATTTCACATGTTATAACTCACAAATTGATAAATGTATGGGTGCTGTATGAGAGGGATGCATGGGAAAGAACAAATGTATTTTATAATGTGAAAAACATATACTTATCTTCATAGGAAACAAAGATCTTTGTTAGTGCTAAAGTCTTTTAAGACCACATCATGGCATGAAAGTAACCAAGAACTCTCAGAACCTCAGGCAGCACAAGCACTTTATCAAGCTGGAGAGGGTTTAAGTTTAGACCCAACGTCACATGGTGTCTTCTGTCCAGAGAGCCAGACTAGCTAGGTATAAAGAGGCAACCTTGAATAGTGATATACTGCTGGGCTTAGAGTCAGGAAGAACTAGGTTAAACCATATATTACCTCAGATACTTACTAGTTGAACGAACTTGGTCAAATCATTTCACTTTTCCATGTTTCATTTTCCTTATCTGAAAGATAAGTGGCCTCTAAGAACCCTTCTACCTCTAAATCTATGATACTATCATTTCTGAAGCCTAAGCAAGGGATGATTAGTGTTTTCCCTCATGAAAACACAATTTCCCAATAGATATGTTCTTTTATGGGTGGGGTCATGCCCTCCAGTGAAGGAAATCACTGTCTAGTCTTGATTGCTTATTCTGTGAAATTTATGGACATGGCCTCCCTCAAATTCATCATAGGTGATCTATTCCACATGCTAGGAGGTCTCCTCATATTCTCTTAAAATTGTATGGGCACCAGGGGCAACCCATGGCAGAGAAATTCTGTGCAACTCATCTGATATTTCTGTTAGCACAATGGTGCGGTGTAAGACAAGGGTTTAAAGGAAGATAGAATATGTAACAGAATATGTAAATATTCTGGAGATAATCACAAATGCTAATTTAACTTGTTTTTTGAAATATGAGTTCTATGTCCCCAGACCACCGAGGTGACACACTATTGAAGGAAAAAGCTTAGCTAGCACAGTGCTTGGGTTCATCCTTAAAATCAGTAAGACACCTTTTTTTTTTTTCTGAGTTTAAATCAGGCTTCAGGCAATTACTAGCTATGTGACCATGGGCAAGTTGCTTAACCATGTTTGCTTCTGTTTCCTCATGTGTAAAATGAACTAGGAAAGGAAATGGAAAACCACTCCAGTATCTTTGCCAAGAAAAGGTAAATAGGGTCATGAAGAGGTGGACATGACTCAGAGGACTGAACAACAGCACCACCACCAACACCATATTGAGATTCTGCGATAAATGAAATCAAGAGACATTGAGGAGCTGAAGCTAAATATAAGGACAGCTCATAGATTCCACTCTGAGAAGCTAGTAAAAGGTGGTGGTGGTGGTGGTTTCATCACATGTCCAAAGACAAACAAGACACAAGTTTTACGATATTTGGTTATCTTTCCTTGCATTTTTCATGATCACTGTAAACAAAGAGACTACCATGAAGACTTACCCAACTTATATCACAACACTTTATCTTCATTAAAGCATTATGGAAATGGAAATTATTATCACTCTGTTTCCTGCTATTACTGCTACTACTAAGATAATTGCACTTTATGTGCATCTCCTACATAAGGTGAAAAAAGTTCAGACAAACTAGTTTTCTTGATATTCAACTGACATAGAACTTCACCACATATGCCTCTGACTTTGAATTGGCTGTCCTTTGTGCCTGAAATATGCTATTTTGACCCTTTAAAATCACTTGTTTCTTTCCAAATTCAGTTCACATATAAAATTCTGTGTTGTTTCCTGGTATATATAGGTATGACTACTTTCCCCACCCACAATTGCTTTGTATTTATTTTGGAGCTATTTTATATGCTTATATGTGTGCATCACACACACACACACACACACACTCTCATACACATGCACACACACATATTTGCAATTTTAAGATAGGCAGAGTATATCTTATAATACAGTAGATGTTTGACATAAAACATGTCCACAATAAATACAAGGTGATATATATCTCTCTCTGTGACACTCTCTTCTACCTCGCTTTCTCTGTCTCTTTCTCTCCCTTTGGCCCTCTCCCTCTGTCTCTCTCTCCCCAGATATATCTCACTAATCTCTCTATCAATCTGTATACCACAGCAAATATTTCCCCAATGTAATGTAAGGGCCCCGAGGTCAAGGGCTGTTTTATTTTTGTCATTTTTTTTTCTTTTTGTCTAGTGCCTGACTTATAGTAGGAAATAAAAAACCTTGATGGTTAATTGATGGAAAAATTAAAGAATATTAACATTAAGAAACCTGGAAGAAGTCATATGGAGAAGATTCAGCAATTAGGTTACTGTAGACGATTGCTAATTATTTCCTGGATTAATAAAGAATATCAATTCATACCCTCTATTCTGATCGTCTAACGTGGTTTGGTATCACAAGATACATGAATGATGATGTAGTTATTACTGAATGAAATCAAGCAAACAAAACACCATGGAAATAAAGTAAATGTGTCTAAGTTGTATATCCATGACTGATTTCCTGTTTAGAATGAGGGATATGGGCATCTGAGTGTGCATTCTCAAAGCTGATTCTGTTTTGGGCACCTGAGGAGGGTTTTTGTTTTTCCTATGCTTCATTTTCTTTGATCTCTCTATTCCTTTTGTCACTTCTGACTATCTTCTTTCCTCAGAGTATCATTCTTTCCTATGTTTTTATCATACTATTTTCTACTTTTTCTAATCTTTCCTCTCTGAATTCTCCATTTCAGACTCCTAATACTCAATCATTCAATCAATTCACAATACAATAATCAATCTTCCACTCGCTGGGCAATCACACATCAACTCAATCAGTCATTAAATACAATCATTAGAAAACCACACAAACCCTCCACTCCTTGGTGTCCAGTAAACCTCAATTTCATCCAAGGGGAGGCATTTTCTTCATCTTGACTTGGGTGGTCTTGCAGATTCCCTGGATCCCCTTCCATGGTCCCAGCTCCCTCCTGAATCCACCAGTCACTTGGATTCAGAAGCAGACAGCTCCCAGGTTCTCATCCAGGCCTCAGAGGTAAACACTTCCCAGGTCCTTGTCCAGTCCTCAGAGCAGTCCCTGGCACACACTGAAGTTCACAGGGTCCAGTACATCTCAAACCCTTCACCACTTCTCTTGCCTGGAACTCAAGGATCAGCCAGGCCACAAACAAAGTCTTATCCCGGTCATGCTTCTTCAGTCCTCCAGCAGTTCAGCTGGCCTTGGGACCCAGAAGGAATATTGGCCTTCCAGACAGCCTTCCAGGCAAGCCCTCTCAGACTTCCAGGTGGCCATCTCCAGATTCTGGTCTCAGGAAAACTCCATCTCAGTTCTCAGTCAGCTTCCAGATGCTGGGAGAGAAACTCTCTCTCTCTCTCAAGAAAACTCCAACTCAGTTCCCAGCTTCCAGGTACTGGGAGAGAAACTCTCTCTCTCTCCCTCTCTCTTAGCCAGCTTCAGTCTCCACAATTCTTCCTTCACCAGGAGCAACATTCCAATTCCAATTCTCTCTCTCTGTCTCTAGAATTGTTGCTTTT
>JAQQSU010007477.1:0-13214 GCA_028627135.1 Pseudochirops cupreus
AACGTCTCCATAGTGAGCACACTGTGAGAGTCTGATTAAATGTCCCTTCTTCCTATCCTGCCCCCCCCATCTACTCTCCACCCTGTCCCTCTCCCTCTACAGAAATGTGAACATTCATCAGCCTTCCCCCCCACCCTGCCCTCCCCTCCAACAGCCCACCTCTCATCCCCGTACCCCCTACTCTTCTGTGTGGCAAGATGCCCAGTTTAGAGTTTGACATTTTTTTCTTTAAGATATAACTGAGAAAAAATGTTTAAAGATGATAATAAAAGACACCAAGTGATGCAAAACAGATAAGTGGGCTTATTTACACAGAAAACTAAGTGTTCACAGTGAAGAAGTGGAGGCTTTTGGTTGCTCATTTGTAAATAAAGTGTCCAGAACAAGACTCCCCTTCACAAACCCAGGACAAGTAGCCACCCAGCCTTTGCTTCAAAAGCTACTGAGGCAGTCCCTTCTGCTTTTGGAGATCTGTACTTTTTATGAAATGTTTCCTGACATCAAGTCTAAACCCATCTTTCTGAAATGCCTACTGATTGCTCCTAGTTCTACTCCCTGGAGCCAAGTAGAAATGATCTAGTCCCTTTTCCACACGCCAGGTCTTCAAAATACTGAGGACAACTATCATGTCATCATTAAGCTTTATCTTTTCCAGGCTTTTATCCATCTCTGCTTCATTCAAATGATCCTCATATGACATGATCCTGTGGCCCTTCACCATTCTAGTTGACTTTTATTGGACATTCTTCAATTCATCAGTATCCCTCAGAAAATGTGGTGTTCTGAACAGAAGATAATATCCTAGATGTGGTCAGACCAGAGCAGAGTACAATGGAACTGTTCAACTTGACCAGCATTTACTAGGTAACAACTATGTGCAAGGCATTGTGCTAAGTGTGGCGATACACAGTGAAAAAAATAAAACAGTCACTGCCATTAAGAGACTTACATTGAGAAATGCAAATATAAGTAAATACAAAGTAACTTAATTAGGGAGAAATCTTAATAAGTTCTTGTTGGGCTGCATTATAGTGAAGGAGCAGGGGTGGATGAGTCAGGAAATTTGACATAGGAGGTGACACCTAAGCTGATAATTAAAGGAAGATGTCAGTAAATATCAAAAACTATTTGCTAGATGGATTATTGCTACTGAAGAAATATTTGTTAAATATCTACTAAGAATTCTAAGAGGCAGGATTGAAGAGGGAGTATATTCTAAGCCCAGGATAGGTAGGGGAATCCTATTACAAGGTATAAAGAAGGAAGAAGTAATGTAGCACTTAGGCAATGCTAGCAGACCAGTATGGCTAGAATGCAAAGTAGATGAAGGGGAAGAATAAAAGATAAGTCTTGAAAGGTAGATGGGAGGTATACGGTGGGCCTTAAATGTCAGTAAGAGTTTGTATTTTATCTCAGAGAAACCATGTAATCATTGAAGATTTTTTAATCAATGTGGTGGCATTGTCAGACTTGTGTTTTAAGAAAATTAACATGAAAACCAATCAAACTTATTAAGCACCTACTATGTGCCACAGATTTTTGTCAGGTACTGCAGATACAGAGGGAAAAAAATGAGGAACATTGCTCCTCTCAAGGAACTTCTTTTCCTTTTTTTTTTTGAAGGGGGTAAGGCAGGGCAATTGGGGGTGACTTGCCCAAGGTCGCAGGATTAGTAAGTGTTAAGTGTCTAAGGTCAGATTTGAACTCATGTTCTCCTGACTCCAGGGCCTGTACTCTATTCACTGTGCCACCTAGCTGCCCCACAAGGAGCTTATTTTCAACAAAAGAGAAAACATGTACATACATAAAGAATAAAAGAAAAGAAATACAAAGTTTTCAGGGAAGAAGGACACTAACAATTGAAGGGACGATCAAGATAGGTTTCATGTTCAAGGTGGTGGTTGAGCTGTGTCTTGAAGGAAATGAGGAATTGTATAACGCAAAAGTTATGAAGTAGTGCATTCCAAGCATGGGGTGTGGGGTATGGGGAGATAGAAGGTTAATCAGTGTAAAGTCACAGAAATGAATTCTATGAATGATAAATTGGAGGTAAGACTGGACTCAGGAAGTCCATTGAAGAGGCTACTGAAACAGTTAAGGTTAGACACCCTAAATTAAGGCAGTAGTTATAGATTTGGAGAAAGATGGGATATACAAGATGTGGAGACAGAATCCATAAGATTTAATGACCGACTGTACATGAGAGGTGAGGATGATGGAAGAGTCAGAGATGATTCTGAGGTTGCAAATCTTGCTGATTGGAAAGATCCTGGAGAATTCTAAAGGAGGCATAGGTTTACAGGGGAGGCTGTTGAGTTCCATTTTCCATATGTTGAATTTAAGAAGCTGATGAGGAAGACAGGTAGAAATGTTGAACAGGAAGTTAGCAATCCAGGAACAGAATCCAGGAGAGAGATTAGGGTTACTCACTAAGAGTTGGGCATCATCTGCATGGAGGCTGATCATTTGCCTAGTCATGGACACTCTGTTTCTCTTAATTTAGACTTAGATCACATAAGCCTTTTTTGGCTTCCATATAACACTATTGACTCACACTGAGCATTAATATTCTATGGCTGTGCCATCTCAATACTCTCAAATAGTATAGATGCTAACTGACTTATACTTTCTCATCCTGTGCAACTTGGGTCACGGGATCATAGAGTTAGAGTTGGAAAGAACATTAGATGAAATCTAGTCCAACTGTCTCATATCAGACTTGAAGAAACTAAAATCCAGAGATGCAGAGGTGGGATTTGAACCCAGGCCTTCTGATTCCAAGGCCAGTGCTATTTCCCTTACAACAAGTATTTTCATAAATCTCTCTCCAAAACTCCCCATTGGAATTATAAGCAACATGTCAGGGATCTTTTTCTATGTCTCTTGACATTGCATGGATACCAAGAGAGCATGGAGGCTGTTTAGTAGATATCCTCTGTTCTTGCTACGTGATCATCTCTATTCCTGATCATGCATATCTCTGATGACATTATTTATGCTGCTTTTTGCATATTTTATTACTGGTAACAATAGTATAGCCTACTCAAACTCACTATATACCTCCTCCATTACTCTATGGGTATTACCAAAATTCCATTCTTTGTTGACCATGGTATCACGTCACTTGTAGCCATATTGATAGTATGGTTTTTTTTTTCAGATGGACTATCTTCTACCTATGCTAACTCATCTTATAGTCATAAAGTTGGTTTTTAAACCTAAGCATAAAATTTTGCATTTATCCATTAGATTTCATCATCTTAAAATTTATCCAATATTCTCACCTGTCAAAAGCACTTTGGAATCTGACTTTCGAATCCAACATTTAATCTATCCCTCCTAGATTCTATGTCACTTACAAATTTGATAAGGGTACAATCTAAGGCAGTGATAAAAATATTAAGGGGCACAGGATCAAGTATAGGTCTATGAACAAAAGCAAGTGTATTTGAATAAAGCTTTTATCTTCATAGAAGTGATAAATATGTGTATATGTATATGATACTAAATAAGTATTTGGTCTCAACCTGAATATATACACGAATGCATTTGAAAAGCTGGGAGAGGTCAAGGCTAAGAAAAAAAAAGTTGTCTCTGGGCAAATAAGAATCCATCAGATCAATATTCTTGTTCCCGCCAAGGTTGCTTATTACTCTGACACCCACCAGGAACTGCTCACAGGCTCAGGAACAGAAATGAGAGGAGTCAACTTTCCTTCAAGTTAAGTGTCTGCCATTTCAGCTTTGATTACAAGTACACTATCACAAACTATTTTCAGAGAACTCCAATGTCCCTACAAATGGTGGTATACCTAAACCCAGTTACGATCACTGAGTAATCAGTCCTCTTCAGTCAGATCTTCCCTATCATATCAGTAACAATAGCTTGTTTGTCTGGAGGTCAGTAAGCTCAGCCATTTAGAACAAAGCTAAGAACCAGAAGAAATCAAAAGACCTTTGAGTAGTTAATATAGTATAAAAACCATGAACCAAAGCTCATGTACTTTACTCAAAGTCTCTTAGGCTCTTATTCAGAAACAATTTATTCTTACTTTATTTGTTATTATTCTAACAAGCTAGATTATCTACTGTTCCAGACCACAGAAGAATGGAAATAAGACATTTGAAAAAGGAAGGAGATGCTGCTGACCATGAAGGAAGAATCAGAAAAAAAAACACATAATTTTAGTAGGACAGAGTGTTAGAGCAAGGGAAGGGATCCCAATCTGGGAACAAATAGGGTTGCTACTCTGGGCATCAGGAAGGGGGGGGGGTGCCTTATCTCTTCTAGGAGTCTAGCATAGTACCTTGCACAGAATGTTACTTAAAATACATTTCATTGAATTCACTTAGTCAAGTATTGCTTCTAAAGAGATGGGTTTTTGCATCAGTTTGTGATCACTGAAAACAGTGCAATTTCTCAAATGCATTAAAACCTGCTATCTTCTTGCACCCAGTTTTAGATCTAACTCATTCAACTGTATCACCTGTTCAAAAAGATCTTTTTGTGGAATAATTCAATTCCACCCACCTGCATATCATAATTTGGGTAATATGTGGTTTCTACCTACTTCATTTTTCACAGTGTAGCTGTTAAACAATCTCTTTCACATTGCTATGGATTCCACTCAGGAGGTTCTCGAGTACTTGATGCAATAAATAAAATAGAACAGAATAGGAACATCTGGAGAAACATTTTTAGTAAGGGCCTTGCATGGAGCATCTTCCATAACAAAGATGTAACTGGTTCTCTAAATTATTTGTAAAATCATTTTCTTCTCAATTGCTCTTTGTGTGTTAATGGTATTTGTAATATATTCTTCTCCTCCTCCATAGTGTTTTATAAGAGAGCTTGTGCCCTGAATGAGTACTATCTTTGGCTAGCAGGCCTGTGCACTTGACAAGAAGACTCAGCGTTTGCTGGCTAAGAAAGATTCTGAATCTGCATCTCAATTCTCCCACCCCAGTATAAGCAGGTGAGAAGCATGTTTCATGCACCCTCAGGAATCATGCTCATTGCACTGATCAGCATTCTTAAACTTTTCAAAGTTAGTTTTCCTTACAATGTCGTTATCATAGTAGAAATCGTTTTCCTGGTTCTGTTTACTCTACATCAGTTCATAAAAATCTTACCAGGTTTGTTTGAATCCGTCCCTTTCCTCATTTCTTATGGGGCAACAACATTCCATTATATTCATATACCGTAACTGATTCAGCCATCCTCTAATTCAAATATTGACCCTTGACCTCAGAACTGTAAGTTTGTCCACCCCTGCTCTAACTGATGGGTACCCACTTTGTTTCTAGTTCTTTGCTATGATAAAAAGTGCTGCTATAAATGTTTATGTACATATGAGTCCTTTCCCTTTTGCTTTGAACTCTTTGGGGTATATGCCTAGTATGGCATGGGACATTGCTTGCTCGAAAGATATTTGACCCAAAGTAAATTTTGGTGCATAGAAACAAGTTGCTTTCCAGAACAGCAATACTAACCAGCCATACATTAGTGTACCTGTCCTTCCTGATTTTATGATGCTGCTAAGTGCTCTCCACATCTAGCACCTTCTGACTTCCTGAAGCATATGGGATGTACAGGTGTGAGTCTTCTGAGTAGTCTACCAGCCTGTGACATCTTTCCTTATGTTTAAATTATGTGGTTTTTTTTCTGATTCTTTCTTCATGGTCAGCAGCATCTCCTTCCTTTTTCAAATGTCTTATTTCCATTCTTCTGTGGTCTGGAACAGTAGATAATCTAGCTTGTTAGAATAATAACATATATTTTTTCCTACTACTTTTTACATTTCTCCCTTGTGCCTGCTTGTACACTGAAGTCACTGAGCATCAAATTATTCACTGAGTTAGTTGGGAAAACTTGTCAATTGCTTTGTAAACCTTCTCTGTGCCCTTTATCCTTTGCACCAGATATTGGGGAGTAAGCTCCAGTTATCTTGTGTGTTTGCTTTCATTCAGCATGAATCCTGCGATACCAAGCAGCTAAGAAAGTGATGTTTTTTGTTACTTTGGGGAACATTTCAGCATTAAATCCACCAACTGCTTTATTACTTCTCCAAGGAGAATGTGAAAACTAGCCTTTTGTTTAGGTGTCATCTTTCTTTGTGTCTTACAATGACACAGAGCATGGCCGACAAGCAGGATATGGCTCAGTGGCTCCAATAGCCACTGGACAAAGATTGTGTCTGGAGAGTATAGGGAGTGGAGCAAATATTTCTAGATAGTTTAACTCTGTGATTGTTAGCAGCTTCTGCTCCCCCTTTTTAGCCTTTTCCCTATAGTCACCATAGAAGTAAACCTTACACTACTGAAGGCCACTAAGAGTTCATTCTGTGCTTTGTTATTACCAGAAAATCATTACTTTCTAGCAATGAAAGTCAAAAAGGTGAACTGAAAAATTCATTTCTGTAGAGCTCTCTTCATCAATACCACTCAAGGGAAGTTTTTATATAATATTATTAGTCAACAAACATTCATTAAAAGCCAACTATGTGCTAAGCATTGTGCAAGTGCTCAAGACACAAGAAAAGGCAAAAAGAAACAAACAAAAAGAAACACATACATACACATGGAAACACACCCATGAAACCAGTTCCTACCCTAAAGGAGATCATATTCTAATTGGGGAGGCAACATGTAAATAACTGAAAAGGGGAAGGACAATGGCTGAAAAAAATCATGCTTTGGTGATCAAATTTCAGATGCCAAGCTTTTGTGCAGCCAAAGCCTCTCCAGTTTGAGGGACCATGACAGAATTTCCACTTGGTTGGCCAAGCTTTCTAAGATTGAGGAGCACTTCTGCACCTTAATGCAAAATGAAGCCCCAAGGATTTGAGCAGAAGATTGTCCCAAAGTAAGTCTCTAAATGCTTTACCTTGACAGGTTCTGATTTGTTCATGATTAAGATTCTGGTGCCAAATTGCATTTCCTTGCTTACTAATGTTTTGTTATTTACTGTGACAAAAATGTCTAGACTGTATGGGCTGGATTTGTGGATATAAAAAACAGTGAGCGCCCAGGAATCAAACTTCTCACCTTAGAATCAATTATTATGCCTATTTTATGACAAAGCATACAAGAATGGAAGACGTGCACAGCACAAATATTTTCTCATGACCATGAACACCTTCCATATTTCAATGTTAAAAAAGATCTGTTTTCTCCAATGATTGTACTGCCTCCATCCATGCATATTCCAATCCTTCTATACCTTAATGCAGATGGCTTCATGAGTGATCACCAGCTGTTGGCAAGCCTTTCAGGCACAAAGCCTGGCCCTGGATAAAAGGCCACTGTCAATTGTTGTTGTTGAGTTATCTCAGTTGTTTCTGACTCTTCCTGACCTCATTTGGGGTTTTCTTGGCAAATATACTGGCGTAGTTTGCAACTTCCCTCTCTAGATCATTTAACAGATGAGGAAACCAAGGCAAACAGAGTGAAGTGACTTGGTAGAGTCACACAGCTGCTATGTGTCTGAATCCAGATTTCAATTCAGGAAGCTGAGTCTTCCTGATTCTAAGCCTGGTGCTCTCCGCATTATGGCACCACCTAGGTGCTTGTTGCTAGATCCATCCTCAAAGCCTTTCCAGTTGGTGATAACTGCTAGTGCTTGTTCTCTGGGGCAGTGCCTTAGAGCAGTCTCAGAATCACCTACAGATCACAATGAAGCATCCGAGGATGACTTTTTTGAAGATGAAGCAAAAAAAAAATTAAAAGGTGATATCACTTACTTCTTCTAAAATGGTCTATTTGACTTTTCATGTTTGAAGATTAAAATTGTTAAAACCTAAGAGATACTTTGGTTTTCCTACGAGTAGGAATATTAAACATCATATGCTTTTCACTGCCCTAGGCAACTTTCTAAGACTTCAACTTGCAGGGCAGTTGTGAATTTACATGAAAAGACAGAGTTCATCACTGGGAGTTGCCTAAACCAGAGGTGTCAAACATAGAACACACACATGCACTGGAATCAGATTCAAATATCATTGGGGAATCTTCAACTAAATAAATCAAAATATAGTAAAACATTTTAAAACAAAGTCAATATGTGGCCTACAGGGATCCTTATGCACAGACTCTGTGCATCTGTGCCCTCTTCCATCTAGCCTACACCAATCAAACTACAGATATGGTTAAGAAAAGAAACATTATTATAGCTAACAATAATGACAACTGGACCTTGAACATGCTCTGAAGTAATTTTTTCAGTCTATACATCCTTTTTCATGATATAAATTTATGCATTTACAGTGTCTTTGTAAAATGAGAAAAAAAATCTATCTATTGCTATGGTTTAAATGAAAGTCTAAGTCAATGGGAAAAAAATCTAGATTTTTAATTCATCCACAAAAAATAATGGTAAAAAGAGCAACATGCTCTAAATAAAAAGATTAAAAATCAGCTACTTAAGTTGGTAGGGGAGAGTAGGTTTATATGGAAACCTACTAAAATAAGTAATTTAAAACCTGATACTCTTAAACTGTCTCCCTAGAAAGATCTCCAGCTTCTATAAGGAGCTGGTGAGAGTCTTAATATCTAAGTCACTTGTTTCATTGCAACCCCAAATGGAAGTAAATGGACGTCTACCACAGTAATGAAGGATACATGGTACAATAATAAGCCTTGTTTCTAAAGAAAAACTAGAATCAAGACAAAAGCTGAGCTGGCAGGGCTTACTTGAATGAAATTAATTGAATAAGGTCCTAGGCAAGAAGGCAATGACTTGCATCGAATGTGTAGGCACTATAGCTTTAATAGCTAAAAGTTTGAGGAAGAGACAGACAAGCCAGCATCCAAAGAAAAAATGAAGAGGACAATGGACCACAAGTCACAAGGCTTCATTTAAACTCTTGCTTCCACCAGTTAAAAGCAACATGATTTCAGAAAATTTACCTGCCCTTTCTGAACCATATCTATATAGTAACGTTTCATTGATAGCATGGCTGATGAGTGCCAATCCATGGAGCGTGTGTAAATATTCCCCGCCTAGTTCCGGCTCATTATATGAAAATTCAGGGGACCCTACTTCTGGCCAAGTGCAGAGGCTTGCATTGTGTGATGATGAAAAGTTCCCTAATCCGCTCCTGAGCTAGAGCTCAGTGTATAGACAAAGACCGTAATCCCTCCATTTGCTTTCTTGCTTTTGGTTCTGAAGAGTAAGGACTGATTGAAGCTGCCTCCCAAAAGCCCAAAGGGGCAAGAACAGATGGCTCTTATTTCCCCACCCAGCCACAGCAGTCATGAGCACACAGCTACCTCTACTCTTTTGTGTTTGTTCTTTGATGATCTTAGAGGGATAAGTATTCTAATAGGGACATGTCCTGAAGATTTCGTAAGTTCAGAAGATCTGGAGGTCCCCTTGGGGTTTGGGGCTGAATAGTGGCAATAGCTGAAAGCAGCGGAAGCAGTAGGAGCAGAAACACGCTAAGGACAGATAGATGCAGAAAGAGGGTCACCAGAGGAAAGCAGCACCTCTAAAGAGTGGAACTCCATGTGGCAGGGAGAAGAATTTGCCATAGATTCAAGAAAGAAGCCAATTCAGAAGGTCCCCACCCAGCAGAGGGCTACAGCTAAGGGAGGCTGTGGGAGGACTCCATGAAGGATAAACACCTCCTAGTACCAAGAATTGTGAGTTACTCCTTTGCAATATGTTTCCAACACATGTACCTCACTGCCATTAAAGAAGAAACAGAAGAATATGAGAGTCATTATGATCACAGATCGGGAGCTCCTTCAGCATCAATAAGACTGTGTTCAAGTGCCACCTTTAATATATATGAACTTTGACCCTGGGC
This sequence comes from Pseudochirops cupreus, assembly GCA_028627135.1. Taxonomy (NCBI): domain Eukaryota; kingdom Metazoa; phylum Chordata; class Mammalia; order Diprotodontia; family Pseudocheiridae; genus Pseudochirops; species Pseudochirops cupreus. Next base: position 9,809 of record JAQQSU010007477.1, read on the forward strand.
AAGCCATATAACATCTAAGTGAACCCATCCAACTCTTCTAGACCCCAAATTGCAGAGCACAGTCACTCTACATTGGTAGAAGGAGTTTCTTTGCCTTTTAAATTTGTTTTATTCTGAATAAATAGCAAAAACAAGAGAAAGAAACAGAACATTTTCATATATAAAATAGGACAGAATAGGTAGATTATTTGTGAAATCACAAATGTGTATCACATAAAAAATATATCATGAATTCAACACATTTTCTAAGCTATTCTACTTGTCTATGTTTCAGTAGAAAAAGAATTTATTCACCAAGGATCCCTATGCCAGTGAAATCAGTGGCCCTATCAATAATAATAGTAGCTTACACTTGCATAATGCTTTAAGATTTGCCAAATTCCCAACATACATTATCCCATTTGAGCTTCAGAATGGTCCTGTAAAGGGGGCACTATGGGAATTATCCCCATCCCTAAGGAAAATGAGGCTTAGAAAGGTAGTGAAAGAATTGTCCATCATTACATAACTGATTGGTGTCAGGAACTGAATTTGGGGGATTTTGCAGTTTTAAGAGTCTTTCATTCCATGCATCTGGTACAGGGAGACAGTACAAACGTTAAGTCTGTTATCGTGCTCTCTCTTTAGCCAGAAACAGAAGGTCCCTCATATTTTTGGTCATTCTACCTTTTTTCTTCTATCTTGTCTTATACTGCTGCCCTCCATATGCTCCATCCTCAAAACAGGGTTTCTCCCATTCCTGAGCCTGGCTTACACTGTTCTTCTCTGGGCCCAAAGTACCTTTATTTCCTGTTGACTTACTATTGAACTTCTAAAGAGCAACTCAAATGCTGCCTTTTCTGGGACATCTTCCATCTCAAGTACTCCCAGAGCCCTTTTTTTTTAGTCCTAATGCACTTATTATTTATAGGTATTTGTTTATAATTATTCCCGTGGGTCACAGTTCTCTATCAGACTATGAACTTCAGGAGGGCAGTGACCATGTCTTAGCTAAACATTCCACCTAGTACTGTGTCCTTCACACAGTGGGCACTGAATGCGTGGATGAATGAATGAATGATTGTTGTACCTTACTATTATGTGAGCTAATATTTGTAAAGTGCCACATAGCAGGTGCCTAACAAGTGCTTGTTTTCTTCCTCCTTCCCCTCATCAAAGTTCATAAAGACACTGGGCAAATAATATTATAAATCTGTGAAAAGTCTGTACCACTGGATCTATTTTGATGTGATTTCACTTCCACCCTGTACAATTCTTTGGGGAGTCAGGGAGAGGAGGCCAGGATATCTGTGGTGATGTCTCAACTCAACATATCTAGTATTTATGGATATGGGTATACAAAGACACCCAAATAAGTTTTATGTAATTTGACAAGTGGATGTCAATACAGATATTGTCTACCTCACACATCTGGAAACCATTTTGGGACTCCAAAACTCTTTACTATCAGAGAAGACTTTATTGTGACCATTCCATGTTGGGATGAGTCTAATTAAGCTTAGACATGCTTCTTTCCAACTTTCACCCACTGCTCTTGCCTTTGCCATCATAGACCAAAGAGAATAAGTCTTCCCCACCACACGACAGACTTCCAAATGCTTGAATTTTAACACTTAGTTCCCCCGAGTCTTCTCTTCTTCAGGTTAAGCATCTCCATCATCTGATAACAGGATCTGAAGGTTATTCACCATACTAGTTGTGCTACAATTTGTCAATGTGCTTCCTAAAATATGGGATTCCAAATTGAACAAAGTTCCCCAGATGTGGTCTGACCAGGGAAGGGTAAAAGGTGACTGATGTTTTCCTCCCCATTCCTAGAAGCTCTGCCTCTCTTACTGCAACCAAAGACTGAATGAGCTTTGGTGAATGTGATATCACACCAATTGCTATGGAGCTATTCTTCCCCCATTTTCTATTTAAAGAGTCAATTTTTAATCCATTTATTCCTATGAAATGTGATCTTGGTCAATTCAACCCAGTGCTGCAGCCTGTTGAGAGCATTTTAAACCCTCACTCTGTCAAAGAATGTAGTCTCTCCCTCCAAGCCTTGTAACATCTACAAACTTACTAAGCATGTTAATCTTAACTCTTCTCTCAATCCTTGATGAAAAAGGAACACAGGACCAACCACAGATACTTGGTGAACTCTATCGAAGACCTCCTTCCAATTAAGCATCATTCTATCAACAAGGATTTCTGATGTGCCTACTATATGCCAGGCACTGTGCTAAGTGCTAGGGATATAAAAAGAGGCAAAAGATCATTAATTACTATTCTTGGGATCCAGGAACTCAACCAGTTCTGAATCTAGTTCATTATATTATTCTATGGCCAACATCAGTTCATCTTTTTCTCAAGAACAACATGACAGTCTTTCTCAAATGCTTTCCTAAAATCTAGGCAAACTGTATATACAACATTTTGATAATCCTGTCAAAAAAGAAAACAAGTTTAGTATAATATTCCTTGTCCTTGATGTAGCTAGGTTGGGTCTCTGTGAATATTGCTTCCCTTTCTACATGTTGAATAACTATCTTCTTTATAATAAGTAAAAGGTGGAATTGAACCTAAGGTCCCTTTACCTCTGAATCCAGTGTTCTTTCCATTGCATCATGCTAAAATAAGTGTGTAGTTAATTCCATAATAGTAAACCAATAGGGAAAGAAGCAAAGAGAGGATAATAACTGGAACCAAGCTCTACATAATGGCACAGCAGGTGTTCTGGGAGCATGCACACTCATCTCAGGGGCTGGAAGAATGGCAAAAGCTGAAAAGAGACTCTCAGATCAACTTGGAAACATGTTCATCATTAAAGTAGATCCAAAGTCCATAATCCATATAAAAATAACTGGTGTTACAAATCAAGGTAAAATTCAAAGCAAATAATGATTTTCCTATCATTCTTTAAATTTTTAGGAATATGATATTCCTTATCTGTATGTCCATGCTCTAGTTTGTCCTGCATTGAAGTCTTCCTCTGACACTGTAAATGACTCTGAGTTACACTTTAACTGTTAGAAAAATTTCCCTAAATACTATTGTGCTATGAGAAATGGGAAGGAGATGGACTTCATAATTACCTGGAGAGGCTTATACAGACTGATGCTAAGTGAGAAGAGCAGAACCAGGCAAAACCTGTACACAATCACAGACACATCGTACATATGCTGACCAACCATGATAAACTGGACTATCCTCAACAACGCACAGCTAAAGACAACTCTACGAGCCTCAGGATGGAAGGAGATATCTAAACTCAGAGAAAGATATAGAAAGACTATAGTTTAAATGGAGACTGAAGCAAAACATGCTATTGTTCTCTTTCATGTCTGGTTTTGCTTTTTTTTTCCCCAGTGATCACTCATTGGTTACAACCCTTCTATATAACCAAACTATTGTACAATGT
>JAQQSU010007478.1:0-13213 GCA_028627135.1 Pseudochirops cupreus
AGTGAGGACTCCAAGACCGAGGCCCAAGATGGCGATCCGTCCAGGCCACTCAATGCGAGAGCTCTGGACAAGAACAGTCGGTCATTCCCCCTGCTTCCTGCAGGCCACGGGCGGGAAGCTGTAATGCTGAGGCAGGTGCAAAACCTCTGCGTTTTGCTTTTCTGCTCTGGAGGCCTTCTGGGCGGACTGCTTATCTCCCCCTTTCACAAATCCCATTCACAGCTGCGCTAATCCGCTCACCTGAAGCTCCTGAGCTCCTCCTGTCCAGCTGCCCCCGGGGCACAGCTGCGGATTCAGGCCAGGCTGGTTTCAGTTTGCAGTGCTGATATGGTTCCTTGTAGCCGAGCTGACTTTAGTGGGAAGTATCTTTGTGTGCGTTTTGGAGTTCCAGGGTTGCTTTAGAGTCCTCTTTTTTGGGTATTTTGGCGTGGCTATGTGAGAGCTGTGATGTGTTGCTGCTGCTACGCCGCCATCTTGGCCAAGCAGAGTTTTTAAGACTTTCAAAGTTTGGGGGTTTTGTTATTTTTCTCCTCTCTTTACTATAAGCTATCTTTTTTTTTTTTAGGGTCATACATTGGCATTTATTATTTAAGTTGAAGTACAGGTTATGAGGCGTGTGGGGGAGAAGGGAGGAGACAGGGAGCTGAAAGCCTCTCAACTGTGTCTCTTTCAGATGAGGTTGGTCCTGATTTCTAATGCTTGGCCCATGGCACATGAGGAAGGACATGATAATATGAGATTCCAGGGGTACAGGTTTAGGAAAGACCAGGGGTGGCCACTTACACATCCAGCCCGAGGTAGGGGCTGGGATTCTCCTTGGGTAAGCAGCACCACATCCTTTTAGGAACTGAAGCCTAGTGATAAATTCCATCCCACCTGTTTCTTATAAAACATTCTTGTAGTTAAAGTCTTTGTGCTAAAGAATTCTTTCATTGCCTCTCTAACTTCTTGTAGTTTGCTTCTAATTTCTTTGAATATGCATCCAACTTGTAAGCTGCCTACTCAAGAGCTGCTGCTTGCTACTCAATTAAAGTGATCTCATCCTGATAAGGCTGAAGTGCTGCATATTTCTGTTCTAAGTCACTTAGATTTCTACTTATGTTTACTGCAATATCTTTCATTTTTAGATGCTTCAAGCTAGTCAGGTTGTTCATATTTTCCAGAAGTTTATAATCTTCACTGGTGGCTTTCAGGTCTCCCATCAGGTATGTGGCCATTTTGGAGAACATGTCTAGGCACAACTCCGAGATGTCTGCCTCAGCAAGCTGTATTGCCTCCTCAGCCATCTCCACCATGGCATCATCTAGGCCAGGGAAGGGAGGAAGGAGAAAGGATGGAGTGAAGGAGGGGTAAGGGGGAAATAGGAGGAGAAGAGGGAAAGGGAAGGGGACAAGGAAGGGGAAAAAAGGGAAGGGTGAGCAGTCAGAGAGGAAGATAATGGGAGGGGGCTATATTGCTATCTTTTGTTGCATTGTTCTCCTGGTTCCGATTTCTTCACTGTATCAGGTTATACAACTATGGAATTTCTGCAATCTTCTTGTGACATTTTCTATGACACATTGATATTTCATTGCCTTCACATGCCACATTTTTGTTTTCCCATTCCTCAAAAGTCTAAAATAGTGGTTCTCAACCTGTGGCTTGTGATCCCTTTGAGGGTCGAACGACCCTTTCACAGAGGTCACAGGGGTATCCTAAGACCATTGAAAAACACATATTTCCAATGGTGTTAGGAACTGAGACACAGCTTCTCTATCTGTCTCCAGGCAGGTCCACCTACATACAAGTATTAAAGGCTAGCAGTATTAGGAAGGTTGAGAACCACTGGTCTAAAAGTTTATCTAATCCCTCTCTTTAGATTGTAGTTATGTCCTCTACTGTCTTCTTTTTCACATTCAACATCACCTTCATGTGTAGAAAGCTGATTTGACTTTCATTTATTCCCTCTCCAATATTTTTATCCCTCCTACTCTACTTCAGTTCAGTGTGTCTCAACAGCAAATTCTTTGTCTGCATATTGTCTTTTAGATAAGATCTGGTAAATCTGATGCCCACTTCCCTGATCACTCTTCTTTTCACAAATCCTAGACATGAAGAATAACAACCTACAACCCATCTCCCTTTTTCTCCTTCTTGAAACTTTAAGAAGAGAACCTATCAATACTGGCATCTCATTTATTTTTCTTGTTTAAATCTTGTGTCTGAAAAGTGCTGGACCAATCATAGACTTATTCTGCAAGGTAAACATTCACATTTATCTAATGTATCAGCCCCTACACAAGACAAGGGCCAGAAGATTCAATGTAAATAGGTGACAGCATTTCTCCATGCAGGGACAGTTTATTGTTGATTTGGAGGGAAAGATGAACCAAAAAATTATTGGCAACAGTGGAGCAGAAAAAAAATTGGACAGCTTTCAGAAATTTGTTTATTTCAGGTTGAAATCAATCTTTTTCTAGCCAGCCTATGAACTAAATAAGAGATCTGAAATGCTATAAATGGCTCATTTCATTTGGCCAAGCTGGGACAAAAAATGATTGTCAACAGTTAAGTGGAAAAAGAGTGGGTACTTTTCAGAGTTTTGGTGTATGCCACTGCATTTAGTAATCCTTACCAGAACACTGACAAACATTGGGATTGGTTTAATTAAAATAATGGGGAAATTCAGAAGCTACTAAATGAAAAAAATTCTCATAAAACTGATTCCATTCCAACAGAAATATACAAAGGAGGGGGTCCACTGTTAATACAAAGCTGCCATATCTATCAAGTCAAATGAAATAAGTTGTCCTGTAACAATCATAGTAGGGTTGTTTTCTTAGTAATTGCTGGCAAGATTCTTTCCAGAGTCCTCCTTAAAAGACTCATCCTTCAAAGAGAAGATGGTCATCTATCCATGAGCCAATGTGGTTTCAGAAAGAGCATAGCAATAGTTTAGACAGTGTTTGCTGCCAACCTCCAGCAGAAATACCAGGAACAGAACAGAAGTGTGTACACAAGATGGATCAATTTGATCAAAGACTTTTATACTGTCAATCATGAGAGCTCATGGAAGATCATGAAAAAATTTGATTACTTACAGAATTTCATTAATATTGTATGTCAGTTCCGTGATGGCATACTTGCATGGGTTCTGGATAATGCATGATGCTCTCCTGCTTTCCCAGTCACTAATGGAATGAAGGAGGGCTATGGGCTTTCCCCTCAGCTTCTTAACATGATGTTATCATTGATATTATTGGAAACCATCAATGAGGGCAAAAATGGAGTCAAGGTCAGCTACAACATAGGTGGTAAAATATTTAACATGAAAAGGCTACAAGCCAAGACTAAAGTAGAGGGAGAGATGGTAGTCAACTTTTTGTGTTCAGATGATTGTACACTCAATGCAACCTCTGAAGCTGAGATGCAACAGAGCATAGATAGATTCTCTGTCAGTTGTGCTAATTTTGGATTAACAATCAACACCAAGAAAGCATGGGTTCTCTGAAATCCCTGCCTCACTTCCCAAATCTTCATCTGTACCATAAAAGCTCTTTTGTACTTTAACTGAGACAATGTACCCCATTTTTTATCCCTATCTTTCTCCTTATCCCAGTGCATTCCTCTTTCTCACCATTTTAAAGATATTATGCCTTCATATTCAAGTCACGCTCATGCCTTTTTTTAATGCATACTCCTCTAAAAACTGTAATAATAACAAAGTTCTTATGAGTTACAACTACCCTTTGGTCATGTAAGGATGCAAACAGCTTGACTTTTTTTTGGAATCTGTTATAATTTCTCTTTCCTGTTTATCTTTTTATACTTCTCTTGAGTCTTAGATTTGAATGCCAATTATTTTTTTTTTCAGCTCTGGTATTTTCATCAAGAACTTTGATGGTACTCTATTTCATTTAATGAACATTTTTTTCCCCAAAGAATAGTACCCAGTTTTGCTGGATAGGTGATTCTTGTTTGGAATCTTAGTTCCTTTGCCCCTCCAGTGTATGACATTCCAAGACTTGTGTTCCTTTAGTGCAGAGCCTCCTAAATCTTTTAGTACTAGGACCATGGGTCCATAATATTGTAACTGTTTCTTTCTGGCTTCTTGCAATATTTTTTCCTTTATCTGGGTGCTCTTTTTTTCTCTCTGTTTCTGTCTCTGTTTCTCTCATTTAATTTTTACATTCCACATTTAGTTCATGTTGTTACTTCCTACTCACTACTTAATCCTTGGCAGTCTGGATTCTAGTTTTGATACTTGATTGAAACCTTGTTCTGCAGCCATGAATAATTTTTATATGTTAAGGTTTTTTATAATATTCCAATAGTTCTCATACATATAGTCAAACAAGTCTTTCTTGACCTCTTTGCAGCATCTAACATTACTAAGTAACCAATTATTCTTGATATTTTTTCCTCCCTGGATTGTCCTATCACTGTTCCCATGAGGGTTTCCTTCTGTACTTCAGACTAATCTTCTTCAAATTTATTTTAAAATTTTATGCTATCACAATTCACATAAGAGTTTCATGCAGAGCTCTTGCTTACAGACATTTTAATTTTCTATAATTGCTTTCTTAGTGAGCTCAATCTTTTTGTTTAGAAATATTTTCTCTATATTGATAAAACCAAAATCTAGTTATTCATACTTTATTTATCTTCTGACACCAGTCTCAAATATTAAATTAGCTGTTTCATATATCCATCTGATTTTGTGAAGGCATTTCAAACAAAACATACATCAGAGAGAACTGGTTGTCTTTTCTCCTGAAGTTATCATTGCTTTGCTATTTCTCTTAAAGACACCAACATTTTTCTACTCATCAATATTTGAAAACTATAAATTTTCCTTAGCTCTTTAGATTCACTCCAATATTGTAATATCATTCATGAGCAGCTTCCCAAAAGAATGCTACTGTGAACAGCTTTTAAAGTTCTGATTACACAGCATAATGAATACTCCATTTATTCCATAACAAATCAAAGCAATCATTCATAACAAATCACATTATAATATACATATTACATCTTATTACAGAAAATCACAATATAGTGTTCACAAGAGCTTAACATTAAAATGGCCACATAGTTTTCACCAAAATGGTCACAGTATTAGAACAAAGAATGAAAGAATAATCATATGGTATCCCTACAGAGGTTTGCCTCCTTACTCAGTCACTCAGTCCTGTCAAAATACAATAGTCAGTCTTCCACTCATGGGGCAATCATTGGTTTATTTAGTCACTTATCTAACAATCATTCGCTAAGTATCATTAATCACTAAATACAATCATTAAACAATTACACAAACCCATCACCCTTCTATCTCTAATAAACTTCAATTTCATCACCCTATTCAATATCTAAGGAGAGGCATTTTCTTCATTTTGACTCGAGGTGGTCTCTCAGATTGCCTGGCTCCCCTTCCATGTTCCCAGCTCCTACCTGAATCCACCAAACAGTCACCGGGATTCAGAGGCAGACAGCTCACAGGTCCTTGTCCAGTCCTCTGGGCAGTTTCTGCTACACACTGAAGTTCACAGGCAGTTCCTGCTGTACACTGAAGTTCACAGGGTCCAGCACATCTCAAAACCTTCACAACTTCTGTTCCTGAGAACTCAAATATCAATGAAGCCACAAAGTTTTATCTGGTCATGCTTCTTCAGTCCTCTGGCAGTTGGGCTGGCCCTAGGACACAGAAGAAATCTCAGCCTTCCCGGCGGCTTTCTTGGCAGCAATGTCAGCCTTCACCAGACTCTGGTCTCAAGGAAATCTCACAATTCTCAGTCAGCTTCCAGATACTCACTGAGGGAATCTCTCTCTCTCTCTCTCTCTCTCTCTCTCTCTTTCTCTCTCTCTCTCTTTCTCTCTCTCTCTCCATCTCTCTCTTCTCCACCAGGAGCCTGCCAGGAGAAAATATTCTAATTATGACTGTCTCTCTCTGGGACTCTCCTTATATACACACAAAGCATTGGATTCCTGTTTCAGCTAAACCCTTCCTGTTATGTCAGCAACAGGAGACAGAGTTCACATCCTCTGGTCTTAGGCACAAAGGTTTGATTAGTTACTAAGGGCTAACTACCTGCTTACTTGACATAACAAAAAGGTCTTCAAATTTAAATTAATTACCTTTACAGATATCTATTAATATCCTAGTCTTATCTATTTTATTTTCACAATATCCCTTGCTTTCATATATTTTTTTTAATTGCACAAAATTTATCCTTGTGAAAACTTTTATGACCTATCTTGTGGACTATTGCTATACTATTTTTTTTCTAATTTATTAATCTGAATTCAATCTAATAATCTTGTAGTCATCAGCATTATAAAATAATATAATTTGATATTTAGATGGAACTTCAAAATACATATTGTTAAAACCACAGGCAATTTCATAGTATTTTGATACTTTTACATAATTTCATCCATGTCCAAATCCCATCACTCCTGGACTACTTTTCATGAAGTATCACGTCCATGGGATTTTAACTATATTTCCTATGACTCTTTGATATGCATTTTTGTAAAATCTAGCAAATATTCTATGATGTACACAGATTATTCGTCTTTATCAATCATAAACTTTTTGATGAGTTATCACTTTCTTCAAAGTTCCAAGAATTTTCAGCCTAGTTCCCAAGTATCATAGCCAGAATATAATTCCCTTTCATTGATTCATAAATCTTTTAAAGAACCATGTAAAAATGAGGCTCAATTGAGTCAGTCAATTCATCCCACTCTACTTTGTCAGGTAAAACATCTCTATTGAATAAATCAATCAATCAGATAGTAACAGTGTGAAAAATATCTAGACATTTCTGCTGAATCAATCAACCAATCAAAGGCTTTAAAATAGGTACAAAAATCCCTGATTAATTTAGAAACTCAGAAATTGAGCAGGAAATATATTCATATTAGTATAGAAGTATTATTTATCACAGGTGAACTTTGTAGAAAATGGCAAATTAAAAAAAAATCTGAAATATGGACTTTCAAGTACTTGACAACAGAGAGAAGATTAAGGCATTTCAACAAAGCTCCTAAGAAGGAATCACTTGGAGGAAAGAAGAGTCCTAGCCTTATAAAAAACATAATTCTCTCTCTTTTTCCCTCCCAAATTACTGAGTGGAAAAGGCCTTTTTAATTTCTGAAAAGACTTAGATTTTTCATCAACTTCCTAGCAGTGTGCTCAAGATAGCAACAGTTGGCAACAGTATTTATGTCAGAAACAAAAGAGGACAAATGGCTCACTGAAGAATGGAAGCTTCTAGATTCCAAAAGGAACATAGCATAAAACTACAATATGTGTAAGAGAAGGTAATGAGGAGAGTGGGAATCAAAGAGGGAAGTATAGAGAACACTCTGGTAGATGTTTGAATAAGTGAAATCTCTCATCATTGCTACATCACACTTCTGTGTCCTATTTATGATCTATTTTCTGAAGTCTTTCTATATATTCCCTTATTCTGTCTACATGATCTATTGAATATCCCAATAACAAAATCACTGGTTGGTTCTTCTTGCTGTTCAGTAGATCTTAAAATTTTTGAATTCAGGGATCCCCAGAATTTAGTAAAGAGCCTAGAACACAGAAGATGCTTGACAATGATTGTTGGCTAGATTTTATCTTTTATCTTTTATTTTCACCCCAATTTTGTTAGTCATGATTACTCCCTCCATTTCCTAGATTTTCTCATATTCGTATATCTTCTTAATATTGAAGTACACCGTATGTTTTATCAAAGCTATTTCATTTGAATAAGATATTCCAGAATCTAGTCATAGATTTCATCCTGCCATGTATAAAATAGGTATGTTGTATGGTTCATAATTCATCTCCTCTCATTAGGCCCCTTATTTCCTCTTCTTGGGAAGAAATTAATAAATGTTGGACATTTGTTAACAGAGACTTAAGATCTATGGTAACAAATATAAGACATGAAGCCTGCTACAATTTCCAGTCTGCTCTGAATCAAAATAAAATGTAGATATTCTGATTTTTCTGTATTAATGGATTAATGATAAAAAAAGAATCATGTATAGATTTCATAGTCAATAAGCAGCCTACAGGGATTCTCATTTGCTCTTTGTAGCCTTCACTTCTATTAGAGCTTAATATTATGATTTTTCTACTAATAGTTTTCTTGTATTCTTATTTCCTATGATTTTTGGGGTAATTCCACTGCTATTTGTTTTCTTCTTTCCTTGTGTTTATGGTCTCTAAACATTTTTTTGACAGTCTTCTTTATCCCTCACCATTCTTTTTTTTTTTTAATTAAATTTTATGTTTATTTTTGGGTCACAACATTCATTTCCACAAGAGTTTGAGTTACAAATGTTCTCCCTGTCTTTCTCCTACCCACCACCCCAAAACACTGATCCCACTGAATACCCCATCCCCCATTCTGCTCTCTCCTCTATCCTTCCCCATACTCCCTCCAGCTTTCTGGTAGGGAAAGATGGATCTTCATACACCAGTGCCTGTATAACTTATTTCCCAGTTGCATGTGAAATAATAATAATAATAATAATAACATTTTTAAACATTTGATTTTAAAACATTGAACTCCAGATTCTTTCCCTTCTTCCCTCATCACCCACCCTTACTGGGAAAATAAGCAATTCAATACAGGTTGTGCATCTGTAGTTATGCAAAACATTTCTATAGTGGCTATATTGTGAAAGACTGACTATCCCACCCCCAACTTGTTCTATTTTCTACTTTGACCCTATCCCTTTTCAAAAGTGTGTGCTTCTAATTACCCTCCAATCTGCCCTCCCTTCTATCATCCTCCCCTTTTCTCCTTCCTCCCTACTTTGCTGTAAGATAAGACACACATTTTAGTGTGTATGTTATTCCCTCCTTAAGCCAAATTCAATGAGGGTGAAGTTGATCCACTCCCTTTTGCCTTCCTGTACTTCCCCTCCATTTTAACAGTTTTTCTTTGCCTCTTTTATATGAGAATATTTACTCTATTCTGTCTCTCCCTATCTTCTCTTAATACATTCTTCTCTCACTTCTTAATATTTCTTTTTAAATATCATCCCTTCCTATTCAACTGATCCTGTGCCTCTGGCTATGTATAACTGTACTCATTTATAAACACACTCACATATGTATTCATAAGCAATATATCCTCCTATATAGACATATCTATGCATGTATACACACACACATTTACATTCCTTTCAACTATCCTCATACTGAGAAAAGTTTCAAATGTTACAATTATTATTTTTCCATGTAGGCATGTAAATAGTTCAACTTTGAAAAATTGCTTATGATTTATTTCCCCTGTTTATCTTCTCATCCTTCTCTTCCTTTTTGTATTTTAATGTCAAATTTTCTACTCAACTCTGATTTTTTCATGAAGAATGCTTGAAAGTCCTCAGTTTCATTGAATGACCATATTTTCCCCAAGACATTATACTCAATTTTGCTGTGTAGGTGATTCTTGGTTTTAATCCTAGCTCCTTTGACTGCTGGAATGTAATATTTCAAGCCTTTCAATCCCTTAATGTAGAAGTTGCTAGATCTTGTGTTATCCTGAGTGTGTATCCAAAATATTCAAATTGTTTCTTCTTGGTTGCTTGTAATAATATTTTCTCCTTGGTCTGGGAACTCCGGAACCTGGCTATAATGTTCCTAGGAGTTTTCTTTTTGTGATCTTTTTTCAAGAGGTGATGAGTGAATTCTTTCAATTTCTATTTGTATCCTCTGCTTCTAGAAAATTAGGGCAATTTTCCTTGAGAATTTCTGGAAGAATGGTTTCTGGGTTCTTTTTTTCATTGTGGCTTTCAGTTAATTGAATGATTTTTAAATTATCTCTCCTGGATCTGTTTTCTGGGTCATTTTTTTTCCATAAGATATTTCACATTGCCTTCTATTTTTTCCATCCTTTTAGATCTCTTTAATAGTATCTTGATTTCTCATGAAGTAATTTGCTTCCATTTGCTCCAATCTAATTCTGAAGGAATTATTCTCTTCAGTGATCTTTTGAAATTTTTTCTCCATCTGGCAAATTTGACTTTTTAAGGCATTTTTCTCCCCATTGGCTTTCTGGAGCTCTTTTGCCATTTGAATTAGTCTATTTTTAAGGTGTTATTTTCTTCAGTAAGGTTGTTGACTCTCTGTTCATGATTTTCTTGCATCATTCTCAGTTTTCTTCCCAATTATTCCTCCACTTCTCTTACTTGATTTTCAAAATCCTTGTTGAGTTCCTCCATGGCCTGTAACAAGTTCATATCTTTCTTGGAAGCTTTTGGTGGAGGAGTTCCAATTTCATTGTCTTCCTCCTGTTCCATGCCTTGATCCTTTTTGTCTCCACCAATAAAGTAATCTGGGGTTTGATTGCTCTGCTTGCTTTGCTTCTTTTGCTTGCTCATGTTACCACTCAATTACTTGATTTTTGATCTTTTTGCCACAGTAGAACTCTGCTTCCGAGAGGAGAGCTCTGTCCCAAATCACTGGGGTTTTCACAGCTGCCAGAACTTTTAGGAGCGTGCCCACTCTGCTGCATCCACAAGCTCTGGCTCACTAGTGACACACCTCAGGACCACCACCCAAGACCACAATGAAGATCCAGGCTGGGTAAAGCAAGAGCGATTACCCTCTGAATGTTCTCTTGGTTCCCCTACTATCTGCAGGATCTCTGAAGCAGCCACATGGAGGCAGCTACAGGTCTGTGGCACCTCCCCTGTTTCTCACTCTGGCAGCACAGGCCAGACTCTGCTCTTCTCTCCCCCTCCCACACCCACAGCTCCAAAAGTGTTCCACACTGACCTTTTACTTTGTCTTTGGCATTTATGGTTTGATATTTTTGTAAACTGCCACAGCTTCTAGTGATCCACTCTCCCCAAGTCCTCTCCAGGCACTGATGGTAGGGTCTACCCTGGGGCTAAAACCATGGGTTCATGAGAGGCTGGGCTCTGCTCCCAGCGCACAGTGCTGAACACTTCCTGTCTCCCTGCTGGCTTGACTTCAAAGTGAGATTAGCTTCTCTTTGTCACTTTGTGGGTTTTGTAGCTCTAAAATTTGTTTAGAGCCATATTTTATAGCTATTTGAGGTGGTTATGGGGGGTAGCTCATGGAGTTTTCCTGCTTCTTTGCTGCCCTCTTGGCTTCTCCTGCCTCTCCATTTTTTAAGACACCAGGATGGAAAAAAAAATGTAACTCAACTTTCACTCAAATCGAATATATTTTGCAACCTGCTGATTATACAGAAGAAAAAAAAAGAGCTCTCAGATTAAGGGGGAGATTTTTGTGGGCAATGTGACACAAAGTACATTACTGAGCCATAGATTGGTGTAATAATGTGTTTTGGGAAGAACTGCTTTGAGATGGACTTTTATATATGAAAATGTGGAAAGCTTTGAAAGAGGAAGGTAAGAAGAGAAAGACAGATCCTCAACTTGTCACTGACTCCCAATCTAATGTTCTGTGAATATTCAAGAGGGGCAGAATTGTTGCAACAATTTTGAAGAGCAGATACATTCAGAGAGAGACAAGTGTAATTCCAGATATTTTTAGGGAACTATTCCAGAGGACAGAATGCCTGTGGGAGCTGCAGACTTATTGGTGAAGCCAGCTCTTCAACATGTCACTGAATTCTATGTTTCCCATCTAGAGACTTCAGAGGGTATATTTACCTTTGAGTGAGATCAGATGCTGTCTCTCTCTCTCTCTCTCTCTCTCTCTCTCTCTCTCTCTCTCTCTCTCCCTCTCTCTGTCTCTCTCTCTTCATCTCTGTCTCTGTCTCTGTCTCTCTGTCTCTTTCTCTCTCTGTCTCTGATGAGATATTATCTCATTTCCATCAGAACTCATTCAGTCATATACTTACTTTGGCATTTTCCAAACTCTATAACTCCAACATTTTATTTTTTGTTTGTTTGTTTTACTTGAACATCAAATTATATCCATCCTCTATATAGCTGTTTAACAAATAGGCAGACAAACTAAAGCAAAGGTGTAACTAAGTAATTTTTTTTTTCACTAAATTGACTTCAGCAGCTTCAAATTGCCTATAGGAGAATATACAATTTCCTCTGCTCAGAGTTTAAAACCTGTGGCACTGTTACTGGAATTTCTTTCCAGGATCATTATATATCACTTCTCATATACACTGCATTTTATCAAGAATATCTGGAGTAGGGGGCGGAGCCAAGATTGCGGCATAGCAGCAGCAACATATCACAGCTCTCACATAGCCACCCCAAAATACCCATAAAATAGGACTCTAAACCAATCCTAGAACTCCAAAATGCACACAAAGGTACTTCCCACTAAAGTCAGTTCGGCTACGAGGAACCATATCAGCACTGCAAACTGAAACCAGCCTGGCCGGAAGCCACGGCTGTGCCTCGGGGGTGGCTGGACAAGAGGAGCAGTGAGCAGATTAGTGGCAGCTGTGAGCAGCGTTCAGAACTAGTTCATTGGGGCTTCCCATCAGGGAAGAAAAGTGTCCGGGCCAAAAGGCCTCCAGAGCGGAAAAGCGAAAGGCAGAGGTTTTGCACCCGCCTCCGCATTGCAGCTTCCCACACATGGCCTGCAGACAGCAGGGGGACTAAGCAATTGTTCTGAGGCCAATGCTCTCGCATTGAGTGGCCTGGATCTGGATTGCCGTCTTGGTCCTCGGTCTTGGGGTCTTCATTATCCAGCGAGTTGGAAGTAAGTAGGAACGGTCTCAGCACCTTCCTGAGAGCTACAGCAGGCAGGAGGATCCCAGCAGTTTGGGACAGAGCTTTCCCTTCTGCAAGCAGAGCCTCATAGAGATTAAAAAAAATCACAGACTGACCAACAATGAGTAAGAATAAGCATAAGAAGCAAAGTAAGAACAGCTCCCAAACCCTAGATTCCTTCTTTGGGGAAAAGAAAGATCATGGGAGAGAGAGGGAGGAGGACAATGGAGCCACAGCACCCCCATCAGGGGCCTCCAATAAACATAAAGAATGCCTTAAAGCTAGAGATGAGCTGAAGAAGGATTTTCAAAACCAAATAAGGGAAGTGGAAGAAAAATTGGGAAGAGAAATAAGAATGTTGCAGGAAAATCATGAAAAGAGAGTCAGCAGTATGACTGAAGAAATCAACACCCTAAAAAATAGATTAACTCAAATGACAAAAGATGCCCAAAAAGCCAGTGAGGAGAAGAATGCCTTAAAAAGTCTACTTTGCCAGATGGAGAAAGAATCTCAAAAGCATTCTGAAGAGAATAATTCCGTCAAAATT
>JAQQSU010007479.1:0-13213 GCA_028627135.1 Pseudochirops cupreus
ACGTAGCCACTTTAGCAAAGGGCCTAGGGGCAGGGAAGATCTTCAGATTCCCATAACAATTCCCCAACTTGTAAATGGTCTAAGAGTATGAACAAAATCAATACAGCTTAAATTAGAAAAGAAGCTGTTAAGTGGGAAAAAAAAAACTGCAGAAAATTTCTCTGATAAAAGTCTCATTTCCAAGAGATAGAAGGAATTGAACACATGAGGGGGCTTATGAAGCCCTCCTAAATTGACTGATTCCCTGTCTACAAAGCACATTACTCTCAAATGCCATCTCTAGCAAGTACCAAACACTATATAGATGAGCCTTGAGCCAAGTACTTCCCATACATTACCTCATTTGAACTTTATAAGCTTGTTTTTATCTCTGTTTTATGGATAAAGAAACTGAGGCTCAGGGGGAAATGAATTGTCTATGGTCACAAAGCTAGTGAGAGTCAGAGGGTTTGATTTTCTTTACTCAGACTCCAGCATTCTCTCCATCACATCATGTTTCTCCATGATAGTATTCTTTAAGAAGTGTTATCCCCATTTCTCAGATGAGGCAGTGACTTATCCAAGGTCACATGACTAAAAAGAAAGGGAGTCAAAACTACTTGGGGGCAGCTAGGTGGCACAGTGAATGGAGCACCAGCCCTGAAGTCAGGAGGACTTGAGTTCAAATCCTACCTCAGACACGTAACACTAGGTCTTAGACACTTAACACTTACTAGTCGTGTGACCTTGGGCAAGTCACTTAACCCTAATTGCCCTGCATTCCCCCCTCCAAAAAGCAAAAAAAAAAACAACTTTTTTAAAGACCCTACTTGGGGTGGTCTGTCTCCCCAGATGTACCTTGTGCTGCCTCTCTGTCCCTGTCCCAAAGGGGCTTTCAGTCTCGTCAGAAAGATGAGATGGAGACACCCCAAAGGGTTCTGTGTCCCTGCAAGGCAGAGTGCAGAAGATGCTGTCCTGGGTGGGAAGACCCCTTGAGATGCAGGAGTTGAGTGGAGGACGTCAGCATGAGCTGGTCCTGGATCAGAGATGAGGTGGGTTTGGAGTATTTTCTAAGGGCCAGGTGGGACTCAGGGAGTGGAGGAAGGGAAACTATGACCTTTAGGATGAGAATGAATAAAGCTACTTGAAGAGTAGTGAGGAAGTGAGTCTGGCTGCAGAGAAGGGTTTCTGCAGAAGTGGGGAGAAATAAGGATCTCCAATGTCTGGCTGAGTCTGGTCTTGACTTTGCCACCATCGAGCTGTGTAAACTCATTTCCCTGGTGTGAACCTCAGTTTTTTTTTCTCTAAAATGAAAGAGTATCTCGTCCAATGACCTCCCTCACTCTTTCCTTGGTTCAGTCTCTAAGGAAGAGGTGGACCTTCTCACCAAGACCAAGCCCTCTGCTTTTGCCCTTGATCCCCTTCCCTCCCAACTCTTCATCCTCCTCCTCTTTGTAACCTTCAGTCTCTCTGGATCCACTGGCTCCTTCCCTACTGCCAGCACTTAACCCAGTGTTTTTACATTGATTATTTCATTTGTATGGGGAAATTCCAGATCATGAGATCTACTAGTGAATGTTGGAACCTCCTTTGTAATTCATGGCCTTAGTTGTCTGGAGCACCTCGCTAGTATACGTCAGGTATGACTTGAATTCATATCTTTCTGGCTCCAAGGCCCCTGTGCCATGTTGTGTCTTTTCGGGGCACATAGTATGTACATAAATACTTTCTGATTGATTGCCTACACATCTGCCCGTATCTCTCCCACTGTAAGATAATCTTCATGGCAAAATCTGGTTGCCTGGAGAAGTTCTTTAGCATCTTACTTCAGTTCCACAACGGCATGCTTGCCCAGGTTCTGGATAATGAACAATGCTCTCGTGCTCTCCCAGTCACCAATGGAGTGAAACAAGGCTTGTAGGACACCTTCAATGAGGACAGAAATGGTATCAAGGTCACACCTTGAAAAGGCTACAAGCTAAGACTAAAGTGACCCTGCAATCCCCTCAAGCTATCTTTCTAGATTTCTCCTCCCTTTCCCTGCCTAATTCCCAGAAAAAGCTATCTACACTCATTGCCTCTACTTATTCACTTTCCACTTACTTCTCAGTCCCTTATAGTATGACTTCCCACCCACCACTCACTAGAAACTGATGTCTAGGGTCATCAATGACCTCCTTACTGATATAAAGGAGGAAGGGAAGGAATTGATCAGGGTGTCCCAATGAATTTACTTCATCCCAATTGATGTAGTCATAGAAAGTAAAAGTCAGGTAGTGCTACAATAGGGTGCTAAGATCTTAATTAAAATGCAAAGAAATTAATCTAGTTCCATTGAATTAAAGGGTTTATAAGGGGAATGTTGTATAACTATTCTTTTTATAATACCATCTCAGAAAGTTTCTACTTTGAGCTAATTGTGTCTCCCGGCTGACAGTTAAATGAAAGTGCACCAGTGGGGGCTCTGAAGTCAGGTCAACAGGCAGGCATTATTAAGCACATATTATGTGCCAGGCACTGCATTGAGAGCATATTCTAATGGAGAAAGACACATGTAAATGAGAGCTGAAAAACAAGAGGGGAGGGGGTGCTTAAGAGCATGTGGAAAAGTCCAGAGGGTCAGAAGGAGAGCCAAGAGAGGAATGACAGATAACTGACCCTGGACCCTTCTCAGGGTTGGAGGGACATTCCAGGATAAGAAGACCACAGGGGATGAGGGCACTTCCGGGCAGTTGCAGGCTTATGAAATCTGAAGAATCAGAAGCAGAGAAATATGACTCAAGTTTTAGGAGGACAGACCTGCAGAGGGCCTTGATCCCAAGTAGCCGCCATCTTGGGGACACAACTTACAGATACATTGGGGGAGGAGGGGAAGCCCCAGAGGGAGCACTAAGCCCAAAGCCCTTCCTACCAAGCTCCTCCCTCTTGATCCCTTATGCTCAACTGTTTCCTTCCTTGGCCTCCACTTACCTGACTGTCTCAGTGCCTTAGACATATCATTGTCAGTGCCTCTCTCTATCTTTCCAACTGCCTCTGTGAGTCAGACAACACGCAATTATTAGACTCTCACTAGGGGTGTCTTCGAAGGTTGGGTATACATTGAAAGGCAAAAAGAATCCCTGCCCTTGGGGAACTTCCAATCAAATAGGGAAGACCACATGGAAATAACTGGGTAGATTGTAGATGAAGGTGATCTGAAGGAGAAGGCATTAGAGCCAGAGGGACCAGAGAGTGCCTCTGGTGGAGGGGAGGACTGTAAGGAAACCAGGGAGCTAAGAGGAGTGTGAGGAGGGAGAGCATTGAGCACATGGGGCTGGGTGGTTATCGTCCTTCAGGCTTGCAGAGGACCAGAATGACATCAGTGTGTCAGGGTCAAGGTCCAGCGTGTCCAGCTGTGGCCAAGCAGACCATCAGGAGTTCAGGAGGCTCCACCACAGATCGGACACAGATAGTCCATGTGAACATTTAGGGTGAAGATGTCTCTAAATTTGCACATCTCATGTTTCTTTTGAGCTACTGCAATTCTGCTTTGCTCATAGAGCACAGCACTTTCTCTGATGAGGGCATGCCATATCACACAATTAATTCCAAAGTTCTTCTGAGAGACCTTAAGAGTGTCCTTGTATCACTTCTTCTGACCACCATGTGAACGCTTTCCCTGTGTGAGTTCTCCATAAAACAGCCTTTTAGGTAAACGTACTATTGGCATTCAAACAGTGTGGCCAGCCCATCAGAGCTGCACTCTCTGAAGCAGAGTTTGAATGCTTAGCAGTTTAGTTCAAGGAAGGACCTCAGTGTCTGGTACCTTATCCTGCCAGGTGATCTTCAGAATCTTCCTAAGACAGTTCAAATGGAAGAGATTCAGTTTCCTGGCATGGGACCGATAGACTGTCCAGGTTTCACAGACATGACAATGAAGTCAGCACAATGGCTCCATAGACCACCTTCAGTTTGGTCTAATACCTCTTCTCTCCCACACTTTGCTTTGGAGCCTCTGAAACACTGAGCTAGCTCTGGCAATGTGTGCATCAACCTCATCATCTATGGGGACATCCCTGGAAAGTACACTAGCAAGGTAAGTGAACTTATCCACAGCATTCAATATTTCTCTATTTGATGTAACTGATGGTTCTATGTATGGATGGTGTGGTGGTGGCTGATAGATCTCCTGTATTTTCTTGGTGTTCATTGTTAGGCTAAAATTAGCACAAGCAACAGAGAATTGATCCATACTTTGTTGCATCTCAGCTTCAGAGGCTGCACTGAGTGCACAATCATCTGTGAACAAAAAGTCATTCACCAACACTCCCTCCACTTTAGTCTTAGCTTGTAGCCTTTTCAAGGTGTGACCTTGATACCATTTCTGTCCTCACTGAAAGTGTCCCACAAGCCTTGTTTCACTCCACTGGTGACTGGGAGAGCATGAGAGCATTGTCCATTATCCAGAACCTGGGCAAGCATGCCGTTGTGGAACTGAAGTAAGATGCTAAAGAACTTCTCCAAGCAACCAAATTTTGCCATGATCTTCCACAAGCCCTCATGACTGTGTGTCAAAGGCCTTGGTCAGATCTACAAATGTTGTTACAGACCTGTTCTGCTTCTGGCATTTCTCCTGGAGCTTTCTGGCAGCAAACACCATATCCGCTGTTCCTCGGCCCTTCCTGAAGCCACACTGGCTCTGGGGTAGATGACCATCTTCCAGGTGAAGGATCAGCCTATTAAGGAGAACCCTGGCAAGAATCTTGTCAGCAATGACTAAGAGAGAGACAACCACCACCCCTACCATGATTGTCACAGGACAATCTATTTCCTTTACCTTTATGGAGATGGACAGTGGAAACATCGAACTCTTGGGGGCTAACTTCCTCTGGCCATTTTGCTTGGAAAATTTCAGCTATTATATGAGCAATGGACCCCCCTCCTACCTTGTAAATCTCAGCTGGAATAGAATCAGCACCAGGTGCTTTGCCACACAAGAGGGACCTAATGGCATTCAAACCTCTTCTTCAATTGGAACCACAGCTAAGGAGGGATTGACTTCAACCTCAAGTAAGCAGCCAGTGGCTTCAGCGTTAATTGGTGAGGATCTGTTGAGAATACTATGGAAGTGTTTGGCCATCTCTCCAGGATCGTGTCCTTATCACTAATCGATATGGCTCCATCAGTGCTGAGTCGTTGAGATGCACCAAAGGTCTTTAACCCATAAAGAGTTAGGGCATCTACTGGATTGTTACTGTCAACAAAAACAGAATTTCTTCTGCCTTCTCACTGAGCCCAGAATCCTGCATCTCTCTCAGCTTCTTTATTGTTGAAGGAATTAAGCACTACCTTCTCAGAGATGGATGAACTAGCCTGCTGGTAAACCCTTGCTGTTAGGTCAGCAGCTGCTGAATTTCCTCATCCTTTTCCTCAAACCACTCTTGATGTTTGTGTGTGTTCTGGCCCAGATGAATAAATGCAGTGCTGTCCATCAAACCTCCATGTACATGCAAAGACAAAGAAGCCAGTGTAGACAGATCAGCTGGAAAGGTAGGAAGAGGCCAGACTGTGGAGAGTTTTAAATGCCAAATGTAAGACCTTATGTTTGATCCTGGGAGTAACAGGGAGCCAGTGGAATTTTTTGAGTAAGGAGTGATGTGGTGAAACCTATGCTTTAGAAAACTCCACCTTGGGTGGGAAAGACCTGAGACAGAGAGAAGGGCTTTTGCAGTGGAACTGATGAGGGATAAGATTAAATGGGCTCAATGATCATCTCTCTGCAGATTATTCAGAAATCTACATGTTCAGGGAGGTGATGCCTGGAGTCCGGGAGATCCAGGTTCAGAACCAGCCTCAGACACTTCCTTGACCCTGGGAGAGTCACTTAACCTCTTAACCTCAAATGAACCAATATTTGTAAAATGCTTAGCACAGCGTCTGGCATACAGTGGGTGCTTGATAAATGTTTTCCTTCTTCCTTGTCTCTTCTTCTGAGCTCTCTCTGGTACCACATCCCCCAGAGGCATCTCCACGTGGATTTCTTGGAGGGATCTCAAACTCAATGTGTATAAATCAGAAATCATCTTCTTTTCTCTGAAAACCTGCTGCTCTTCCTACCTTTCCTATTCTCTGTTTGGATGCTGCCATCCTTCCAGGGCCTCAGCTCTTCACCTTCACTCACCCCCCACCCCTCAGTATTCTGCCAGGTACGATTTTGTTTCTCTAATATTTCTTAAATCCACTCCCTTCTCTCCACTCTCATCATGGTCTCTGCCCAGTTTAGCCTTTTAGCACTTCTCACATAGACTACCGAAACAGCCTCCTCAAGAAACTTCGGTGGCCCACTATTTCCAGCACCTCTGTTTGTAACTGAAAACCTCAAGTGTGGTCCCAGTCTATCTGGGTAGATTTGGAGCTCACCTTTCTCTCCCTGCCATGCTCTCTGCTCCAGCCAAACTCGGCTGCTTGCTGCCTCTCATCCATGGCTTTCTGTGTCCCTGCCCCCTTTAAATACCTACTCAGCTCTAGCTAAGCAACCCCCGAGTCACAGGACTTCACCCCAAAGTCAGTTGGAGAAGAAAGGCAAACCACTGCAGTATCTTTGCTAAGAAAACCTTCTGGACCTCATTTCTAAAATATATAGAGAACTGAGTCAAATTTATAAGAATACAAGTCATTCCCTAATTGATAAATGGTCAAAGGATACGAACTGGCAGTATTCAGAGGAAGAAATTAAAGCTTTCTACAGTCATATGAAAAAACGCTCTAAATCACTATTGATTAGAGAAATGCAAATTAAAACAACTCTGAGGTACCACATCTCACCTGTCACATTGGCTAACATAGCAAAACAGGAAAATGATAAATGTTGGAGAAGATGTGGGAAAACTGGAACACTAATGCATCATTGGTGGAGTTGTGAACTGATCTAACCACACTGTAGAGCAATTTGGAACTATGCCCAAAGGGCCATAAAAATGTGCTTAACCTTTGACCCAGCAATATCACTTCTAGGTCTGTATCCCAAAGGGATCATATAAATGGGAAAAGTACCCACATGTACAAAAATATTTATAGCAGCTCTTTTTGTGGTGGCCAAGAATTGGAAATTGAGGGAATGCCCATCAGTTGGGGAATGGATAAACAAGCTATGGTGTATGAATGTAATGAAATACTATTGTGCTATAAGAAATGATGAGCAGGCAGATTGCAGAAAAACCTGGAAAGATGTGTATGAACCGATGTGAAGAGAAGTGAGCAGAACCAGGAGAACATTGTATACAGTAACAGCCACATTGTATGATGACTAACTTTGATAGATTTAGCTTTTTTCAGCACTGTAAGGATCTAAAACAATTCTAAAAGACTCATGATGTTGTCGACATCCAAAGAAAGCACTATGGAATCTGACTTCACGTTGAAGCATACTATTAGCTCTCTTTTTTCTTTTTTTTTGTTTCTTCTTCCTCATGTTTCCTCCCATTAGTTCTAATTCTTCCTTACAACATGACTAATGTGAAAATATGTTTAATATATATGTATATGTATGTGTATATGTATATGTATATGTATGTGTATGTGTATATGTATACGTATATGTATATGTAGAGCCTATATCCGATTGCATGTCATCCAGGGGAGGGGGGAGAAAATTGAAAACTCAAAAGCTTAAGGAAGTGAATGTTGAAAACTAAAAGATAGTTAATCAATTTAAAAAATTTTTTAAAAAGTAAACCTCCTGGACAGTGTGATTCATGGGGTCACAGAGAGTCGGACACGACTAAACAGCAAAGTCAATTAGAAAACTGTCCCTTCTTTATACAGTAATTGTGCCTCCATCACAAATGGCCAGAAACAGGCTCAGACCAGGGGATTTAGGTGGTGCAGTGGATAGAGCACTGACCCTGGAGTCAGGAGTAACTGAGTTCAACTCTGACCTCAGACACTTACTATCTGTGTGACCCTGGTCAAGTCACTTAACCCTGATTACCTCAGAAGGAAAGAAAAAGAAAAAGAAACGGGCTTAGACCAAGCTTCCAGGTAGTTACTTGGACTGGACCCTGGCAAGGAACATCTGAACACACTCCCAACTGGCCCGGTTCCCCAAATGTCAACCCTGCCCAAGTTACCCTACACTTTGTATGTGCCATTTTGCCCAAGTAGGCCAAAAACTCTGTGGGGGTCAGGAACTCTCACTTTTGTTGTTGTCCAACCCGTACCAAGCACACAGTAGGCACTCAAAAAAAAATCTTGTTACATTGAATTATTGACTTGACTTTAAGATTTTCCAGCTCTGACCTCCTATGGTTCTATGACTTCCATCAAATCTCCGAGTGACCCTGAATAAGTAAATTCTGTTCTCTCTGTGGGGCCTCTGTCTGCAAAGTGAAAGGAATGAATTAGATCAGGAGTTCTTAACCCAAGACCACGGACAGATTTCAGGAAGGGAAAAAAAGGCATTTTTATTTCCAACAACGATTTTTTGGGGGGAGGGGGGAAGCAATCCGATGTATTTTATTTGATGCATTTAAAACCTTATCCTGAGACAGGCTTAACTAGACCTCCAAAGGGGCCCATCAGACAAAAAAGGTCAAGAACCCTGAATGAGACGATCCGTCACCTCCTGTCCAGCTCAAGAGTTGTGCCTCTATCCTCATAAAAGACAGTGGGAGCCGGTGAAAGCCACTGAGGCTGGCCCCCAGGTTGGCAGAGGGGAAGGAGGAGCTGGAAAAGCCTACCTGCTAACCCAGACAAGGAGATCAGGACAGAAGAGCAGTCATATCAACCAGAGATAGGGAGGGACCGATTCCCCAGAGACGAACTGGTCTGGAGAGCTGCCTGATCTTTGCCTCTCACTGCCCCTGCCTGTCTGTCCATCCTCCTAGTCAGGACACAAAGACAGGCAAGGGGGCCCTGAAAGAGTCCTCCAAAGAATACTCTCCTTGACCCTGTGCCCAGAGATAAGGCCACAGGAAATTTCCCTGTTCTGATTGAACCCAAATGCTCTGCCACCCTCCCCACCCCCAGTTTTTTGGGGAATGTCTTGGAAAGAAACTGATCTGAGTGTCAAAACATCTGGTCTAACCTGCTCTACTCTGAACCTCGGTATCCTTATCTGAGAAATGAGTAGAATTCGTTAAATCCTCTCTAAGGTCGCTTCCCAGGTCCTTCTCATTGTTCGATCCGAGGTCTTAGAGGTGGATTTCCAGCTAGAAGGAATCCTGGAAGTCGGCCCTTTCTCCATGAAGGTTTCCCAGTGAGCCGGCTGGCTGCCCAGACCTGAAACTGTCACGAGCAGCACTTTAGACGCCCAAGGCTGGAGTCTGCCCCCGGAGACCAGCCGGGCCGGACTCAGCCGGCCAGATGCCGATCATGTGACCCAGCAGGCCACCGGCCAGACCCTAGGAGGGACCCCATTCCCACCGGAGCTCCTCCCTGTCTTCTGGCTCCCGGCGGCTCCGGGCCCCCAGCCCCGACCCGGCCCAACTAGCTTGTTTTTATCTAAGGTAGTTCCAGGCAGGAAGACCTAGCTCCCCCGCCCCGCTGTCCTCTGGCACAGCTGGGCGGGACGCTGGCACAACTCTCTCATTGCCCTAACTGGCTGCAGAGCGCACGGCCGCCAGGACGCTACTCCCCCAGCCAGGGGGCTCCAGGAAGTCAAGGGCCAAGGTCTGTGCCACCCTGGGAAAAACAAGTTAGGTCCCTAGTCAGGCCCCGGGAGGGCACATGACTTGGGATCCCCGCTTCCTTCCCCTTCCCTCCCCTCCTCTCTTCTCCTCCCTAGCCAGGGCTGAGCAAAAGCACAGCAAGGCTCCCTTCCTTTCCACCACCCTATGTCCTCCTTCCCCAACCTCCCCCAAGACTAGGGCCTTCCCTGTGGTGGGTGGGATGGAGCTCAATTCGATCCAACTCACAAACCTACTGTGTGCCCAGCACTGTACTAGGCACTGGGGCTACAAAAGCACGTGTGGCAGTCAGTGAACAAGTATTTCATAAGCACCCACTGTGTGCCTCTTCTTGACGTGTTAAAGCCCAGGGAGACAAAGGGGAAGTGAAAGACTTATGTTGGCTGACCTCTGGCTTCTTCTTCCTCTCAGCCTTTCCCTATCTTTTTGCTGACTTAGCCCAGACCCATCCAAGGGGTGGAGACGTTAATCAGTGACCAAGGACAGAACTCGCCTGGGCTCCAGGCTGGGGTGACCCGAACCCTTCCTCTACACGGCTCCTGCACGGCCAGCGCTTAGGCATCTGCACCATGGAATCCACTGTGAAACTGCTGGTCTTCCTGTCCTGTCTGGGAGTGTCCGCCCCGCTCTGCCGTGAGTCACCCCGTCTTCCGCCCACAGCACTCGGGGCTCCCGAGCCTAAGGGGTCCCTAGAGATCCTGGCAACACCAGGTTGGGGCCCAAACCCCAACATCCCAGGTCTAGCGTTGGAAGAGACCTGAGCCACCATCTGTTCCCACTGTTTTCATTTTACTGAGAAGGAAACTGAGTCCTGGAAAGGCTTGCCCAAGGTCACAGGCTGGGGAGGGGGAGGACCCAGGACTCCTGAACTGACACCGTCCCCCCCCCAGCTCCATCCTAGGGAGTAGAAACCAAGGCCCCCTCTGGAATCAACCAGTCGGCAAGTGTATGAGGCCCTAGGGCTGCAGGCACCAAATCAGGACAGTCCCTGCCCTCAAGGAGCTTATATTCTGGGACAGGGAGACCTCGTGTACCGGATACAAAATAAATTCAAGGTGATTTGAGGAGGAGGAAGGCGTCTGCAGCTAGGAGCCTCAGGAAAGACCCTGGAGCTGAACTGTGAAGGAGGCTAGAGGAGAAGAGGGAGGGCATCCCAGGTAGAAGGTGCAGCCTGTGCAAAGGTTCAGAGACAGGAGATGGAATTTGGAATGTGACTGTCAGCAAGAAAACCAGTCTAGTTATGCTGCGGAGTTAATGAAAGGGAGTAATTGCAGACAGGCTGTTGGGGCTTTGAAAGCCAAACCAAACACTTGCATTTGATCCTGGAGGCAATAGGGAGCCACCAAAGTTAATGAGTGAGGTAGTGACCCCCTCAGTCCTGTCCTTTGGAAACAATATTCCAGCAGCCGTGTGGAGGAGGGTGGGTTTGTGGTTGTGGTTTCTTGCTGCGTTTGAGTGAGTGAGAGCTGCGTGTTCTGAGCCAGGTTGGAAACTGCGGGAATCGATTGATTCTCACCTGCCCTTCACCCGAGCCTCTTAGAGAGCACCTGAAAATCAGAGAACCTGAGTTCACGTTCTCCCTTTGCCACTTACCACCTGTGTGTGATGTTGT
Source organism: Pseudochirops cupreus (assembly GCA_028627135.1). NCBI lineage: Eukaryota > Metazoa > Chordata > Mammalia > Diprotodontia > Pseudocheiridae > Pseudochirops > Pseudochirops cupreus. The sequence goes on from JAQQSU010007479.1 coordinate 11,257, forward strand.
TAAGAAACTTCCCCCAAAGCTCTGTGCCTTGGTTTCTCCATCTGTAATATAAGGGGGACCCTCCTGGTCAGCCAGCTGGAGGCCTGCAGTTAAGGGCTATCCTCCAAGGACTCTGCTCCTGCTCCCCAACTTTAGCAGCCCTCGGGGCTGGGGAGTGAAAAGAGCAGTGAAGGCGTTGTTGCCCCCATTCTATGGAGGTAGAAATCGAGGCCAGAGAAGGCCCACAAAGAGGAAGGGGAAGAGCTGGGGCTCTAACCCAGGCTTCCTGACTCCAGGTAGAATTAATTCTCTTTCCGATACACAGGACTTCTCTTCTAGGAACTGCCTGGTCTAGACTTCATCCTGTGGTACAAAGATGGGGCCTAGGGACTTTGTGGATTGTGACCCTAATAGAATCCTAGAATAACAGGTCTGGGAGGAGCCTTAGAACCTAGAATATGAAATGTCAGAGCTGGGAGGGACCTTAGAACCTAGAACAGAGAATGTCAGCTGGGAGGAGCCTCAGAACAAGGAATGTCAAAGCTTGGAAGGACCGTAGAACAGCAAATGTAAAAGTGAGAGGGCACTTAGAACAAGGAATGTCAGGGCCAGGAGAAACCTTAGAACCTAGAACATGGAATGCCAGGGCTGTGGGAGGGTCCTTAGAACAGAGAATCAAAGCAGGGAGGGATCTTAGAACCTACAACATGGCGTGTCATCCCTGGGGAGGGATCTTAGAACCTAGAACATGGAATGCCGGGGCTGTGGGAGGGGCCTTAGAACATGGAATGTCAAAGACTATAGAACAGGGAGTGTCAGGGCTGGGGAAAGTCTTAGAATTCTTCTGTACTGCAGAGGGAACAACCTAAGGAGGAAGCAGGCCTGCCCTTGCCCTCAGAGAGGAAACAGTTAACTCTCCATCTAGCATCCGGGCCCTGTCAGAATTCCTCACCCCATCCTCAGCAGCTATCTGCCTGTCTTATCAGGGTGGGGGGGGGGGCCTGTTGGGTCCTATGGGATGATTCACCACGTGTTCTCTATCCAGGTTCAAAGAGCCTCAGCCAGGCTCATCTCAGTCTGCTTCCTCCAAGAGAGGAGAGATGGGTGACCCTCATGCCTCCCCCAACCCCACCCACCATGCCCATCATGGCCCCAGCAGTGCTAATAATTGCTTTCCTTTAAACAGCATTTCCCATCTGCCCCCCACCCACCCGTCCCCCATCAGGCAAGCTTTGAGAGCAGTGAGGATGCTGAGACTCTGTGTGACCTGCCCAGGGTCTCCAGGAAGATCTTCTGACTCCCAGGCCAGTGCCTTCCCTTCTGTGGCCATTTCTCAGTTGGTCCTAAAAAATTCTATTGAATTTAAACTTTGGTGGGTGAGGACTGGAGCTGGCTGCCTCAGCTGAGGCTTCTGGGCCCAGAGGGCTTGGCCGCCTCCCTGAAGGAAGAGCCAACCTGCTGTTGGTGCCTGCCCCTTCTCTCCCCACCCCCCCAAACGCTGCTACCCTTTGTATTCCACACGACAAACTTTTTTGACCTTACATTTTTTTTATTGCGTCTTCATTTTTATATCACCTTGTTTCTCAACACATCCAACTCCGAACCCCACCCCTCAGATTATGTCTCAGCCATCCTCTGTAGCACAGGGTAAAAACAAGGGGGAAAAGACATTTTGGCAAAAGGAAGCAAGTGTGACGATAGCCAGAGGCCCCCCCTCTGCTAAGACTTTGTCAGATCTTCCCCTGGACTGAGCCAGTTCATTATGATGAAAACACCCAATTTCTTTCTTTCTTCCTTTCTTCCTCCCTCCCTCCCTCCCTCCCTCCCTCCGTCCCTTCCTCCCTCCCTCCTTCCCTCCCTCCCTCTCTTGCTCCCTCCCTCCCTCTCTCCCTCCCTCTCTCGCTCCCTCCTTCCCTCCCTCCCTCCTTCCCTCTCTCTCTCCCTCCCTCCCTCTCTTGCTCCCTCCCTCTCTCCCTCC
>JAQQSU010000748.1:0-18132 GCA_028627135.1 Pseudochirops cupreus
GGACAGGGCCAGGGTAGAGAATAGAACAAGGGGGGGGCAGGATAGGAAGGAGGGACATATAATCAGTCTCTCACAATATGCCCACTGTGGAGAGGTTCTGTGTAATTACACATGTACAGCCTGTATTTAATTGCTTGTCCTTCCAGTGAGGGTGGGTGATGAGGGAGGAAGAGAAAGAATCTAGAATTTAAAGTTCTATAATCAGATGTTAAAAATATATATGTATGTGTGTATATATATACAATCATTATTATTATTATTATTATTATTATTATTATTATTATTAACTACATCCAACTGGAACTTGAGATACACAGGCACTATGGTAGGGAGATCCATCCTGCCCTACTGGAAAATCAGAGGGGTGATGGGGGAAGACACAGGAGAGAATAGATTGGGGGAGGTGTTATACAATGGGATCGCTGTTTTGGGGTGGTGGGTAGGGGAAAGATGGAGAGAAAATTTGTGACTCAAAATCTCATGGGAATGAATGATGTAAACTAAAATAAATAAAAGTTAAAAAAAATAAGATTTAAAAAAAATTATGTTTCTTTATAGAGAAAATGTAATCCTACGTACATCATAGCACATGAAAGAAATCCATTAAATATTTTCATTCAAATTTCTTCTCCCAAGAAAGAGAGCAGAAAATAATGATTAGACAGCATTTGCTGAGCTGAAACTAGGAAATGGATTGCAAAGGATTAGGGACAGCACAAAGGTGCTGGTGTAACCAGTCATGAAACAGTAAAAATTACATTGAAGTGTATTATCTGTTGAATCTTTAAATCACATCCCTGGAAGAGGACTGAAATAAATCATCATGAACCTAAGGGCAAGAAAAGAAAAGAAAAAGTACAAAGGTGGAGGAGGGTTAATTCCTCTGCCTCACTGTTCTAAATGAAAAAGAATCAGGAGACCAAATGAAACTCTATATCCTTCTAACTGCAGCAAAATACAAAGGAACTCTGAGAGGTGGTAAAAAGCAAGATCAGACAAAGGTTTTCCCCTTCCAAAATCAGTCTCAGAAAAATAATAAGCCTATGTTGTGAAAATGAGAGTTCTATCATCTGACCAGAGTAGGAGAGATGAAAGCATTAGCTAATATATTCTATTTTCCAATATATTTGGGAAATGACATCATCAACAACCATGCATTCCTACAGTGAAACAAATATGGCAGGTTTCTTGGAAGATTTATTCACCTTTGTAGTTTTTTAAGTTACTTTACATCTGATGACAGGGAAAGACAAAGGATGAATAAATAAAAAAAAGTTAAAACAGATTTTTTAAAAAAAGATGATCTCAAATCTCATTTTCTATGGAACCATGGAATTGGAAGGACCTTTGAGATATCTTATGGCATAATGAGAATAACACTGAATTTGAAATTCGAATCTCAGATCTGCTGGTTCTTTATGGGACCATGAGCTCTTGGAGTCCCACTTTCTTCATTTAAAAAATTATACAGCTGGAGTAGATCAAGAGTTCTAAACCTGGGTTCCCCAGGCTTGTGGGGTTTTTAAATGTTTGGGTAATTGTTTTCCAATATAATTACAATTTTTTTTTATTTTTTGTTCTTTTGTAATCCAATGTGCTTTATATTATACATTTAAACTATTATTGTAAGGTCTCCAAAGGTTTCACCATACAGCCAAAGGGGTCAAGGACACAAAACAGTTTAAGAATGCCTGGACTAGTTGATGTCTAAGGCCCTTTCCAGCCTAACTTTAATTGTTTAATTGTTTTGTTTTGTAAGTAGCATGAGCTACCCTACTGAGAACCAATAACTTCATGGAGAGTGGGCTGAGTGGCTTGATTTGCACATGAATTGGACTTAATAGAGGCAGAGTCGCACAAAGTTGTCAGTATCACATTCTACCAGAATCATCAAAGTCCGGTGACAAGGACACAGGGGATGACCTTGGTCTCTTTGATATCTGTCAAAGCTCTAAGTTTCCACAGCATCTGCTTTAGTTGCCTTGATGACTGTTGGAAAAATTGCTCCCTTCAGCTAAGGTAAGTCTTGACATGATTGGAATAGACATCCCTTTAACCCAGCAATGGATCTGAGGCCTATCTGTTGCCCTCAACCCGGTTTAGCCTGTTTGCATAGGTAGGTTACTGGGGTATGGCTACTGTACATACTGCAGCTTCTTGGAGCCACAGGTGAGAGTTGGATAAAGGTGGCCACCAAAGGTGGATAAGCAGCTCTGAAAAAAGTTCAGGCAAGCTCTCACACCAGAACTCTGTAATTGTAAGATATAGTGAAATTGCTTCCTTTTATATGTGGGGAAATTTAGTCTTCTTTGTATATCAATTCTTATAAGAACCTATCTCACACTGTTCCTCCCCTCTCAAACCCACTTAAAACTGATCACTTAAATATACATTTTTATGTCCTATAAAATACCCCAACCTTCCTGTTTGTCAACCTCCTCAATTCCCATGGCTTTCATCTACGGTCCTTAGTCAAAACATATGTCTTTCACCTTTTCATCACTCCTAAATGTCCCACCTTCACTATGATTCTGGAATTCCTCTATCAGAAGATAGAATCCATGGGGAGAAATAACATAACTTTGTCTTTTCTTTGCTGTCTGTGACTTTTCCCTTCTTGCCTAATATTTGGCATAGAGATATGATCAAAAAGTGATAAATTCTTAAATGAACCTTAGATTTTGGGGAAAATATATTTCAAATAGTTCAAAAGAAAGATAGGATAATGGAATAAAATAATTCCTGGGAAATCAGTACAGGAATGATGAGAGACGTTTAAGATTTAAATTCTTAAATAAATTTTCCCTTAATAAATAAAAATATTTCCAATGAGGAAGAAAAGTTGTCTTTTTCTGAAGAACGTTCACTGATATGAATGCCCAGGGAATTTATCACCACACTTGAATTAAAATAAAGAAATGTACAGAAGATGCAAACTAGCAAGGTAAGGAACAGAGAATAGATGAATGGATAGCATGGTCTTCAAACCTGTAAAAGTAATATGAGAGATCAACAAGTTCAGAACCAGTTAGGACTGCTAAGGGAAGCTGAGGACAGCAAAAATATGTTGTTTTTAAACTTGTATTGGAACTAAAAAGATTGTCACAGACAAGATAAGTACTTAACTTGAAATAGATGGGATAATGATTAATGAATACAGAGAGAAGGCAGAACTGCTCAATTTTTTTTCCCCGTACAAAGGAAAGCCACACTTTCACAAGAAAGGACAGAATAAAAATAAATAACAGGAAGTTGATACCAAGATAAGCTGGACAACCATTTATCTGGTTTGATATAGTGGGGATTATAGAGGTATACTCGAGCCAGCTCACACCAGCTCACAAAAGCTGATTGCTAAATTTTCCTTATAAGCAATTACAGCTCAAAATCATCAAACAAATAAATTAGGACTTGATTTATTGTTTTGTTGATTAACTAGACTTAAGAAAGTAATGAGGAAAATGTTAATAATAAAGATGAAAGTGTACCTTAAGACTTTTTTTTTTGAGAAACAATTGCTGAATATTTACTAGCATGCCTTAGTGAGAGTATCTGCCATATATGGATTAGATTCAATGGCCTTAAAGCCTTCTCCATTTCTATTTTTCCACTGGATCTAGATGCCTCTGGAGGAGAAAGTGAGGTTTATGACTTTGTGTAGCCCTTCTTCATTTAAATCTAATTCACTTACATATCATGACATGACCTTCCTGATGTCATGGTGCTCTCTTCCAGAAAAAGGGACAAACAACAACCTATAAGTACCATGAGCTACCCTACTGGGAACCCAAATTGCCAATTCTAATTGGACAATGCAGCTCCTTCCTTCCTTAATCCTTTCTTCCTCCCTCTCTCCCTTCCTTCTTTCTTTAATTCCTTCTTTCCTTTCCTTTCCTTTCCTTTTCTTCCTTCCTTCCTTCCTCTTCTCTTTCCTCTCTTCTTCCACTTTCCTCTCTCTCTGTCCACATAGAGAATCATAACCTTACCTGAGGTTGTTCCGCCCAAAGGAATGCAAATTTTGATTGCTGACAGAGGATCATGGGAAGCTGAGTAGATCAGAAAATTCCCAGCTCTCAAGATTTTCCCTTACAAAAGAGATAAAATAGAACCTTGGGGTGAACAAAGTGCAATAGAAATGCATAAGAATAGAGTACAATAGGAAGCTTCCTGGGACAATCTGAGAAGATCAGAATAAAAATCCCAAGAAGACGCTTGGTCCCCATGAAGAGTAAACCCTTCCAGGCAAGGCTCTGCTTTACCAACAAGCAACGGGGCTGGGGTGAGTTGGTTTGAGAGGCTGTCCTGGCCTCAGCCACAGGAACTTTTGCCCCTGAGATGGTGAGGGGAGTTTGGCATCTGAGCCTGGGAAAATTGGGAGAACTTCTGCTGACAAGGAATGCCAGAGCCAACCCTACTGCCAAGAGCCACAGGGGGAAGAAGGAACCAGCACACACCAGGAGAGTGCAGAAGCCGTGGGGCAGAAAGCCTATGGCTGCAGTCACTTACAGGATGTTGGAGTTTGGGCTTTAGTCCCAGACTAGAGGGGAGAACTAATGTGGGCCAAGAGACACCATCCCCTATACGCCAGGTCACTTTTTTTTGTTGCTTGTTAAATTGGTTTATTTACTTTTAGTTTACAACATTCAGTTGCATAGTCCCTTGAGTTTCAGATTTTCTCCCCCTCCCCCTTCTGCAGCCCCCATCATGGTGGCATGCACTGGAATACAGGATGTACAAATATCTTCACATTAATCGTTAGTCAGGTTGTAAAGAAGGATTATAACTGATGGAATGATCAGTGGGAAAGAGGAAGCAAAACAAAAAAAGGAAAAGAAACACAGCACGTAGTTGTTTCAATCTGCACTCAGACTCTGAATCTCATACCCCAGGTCTTGAAAGGATTACAAAAATTAGGTTATTACCACAAAAGATAATGGACAGGGAAAGGAGAAAGAATCCAACGATAGAAAACGTATAATATAGGAAGAGAAAAGATCAGAGTTCATCTTCAGAGGAGGATACCAAAGTAAAGAAACACCCAAAGAGCAATGTTAAATGGTAATATGCTCAAAAACAATTCATCAAAGATCTTTGAAAAGACTTTAAAAATCAAATAAAAGAGATGAAGGAAAAACTTTACAAAAAATAAGAATAATCCAAGATAAACAAGAAGATTATGAAAGGAAAGTCAGCCAATTAGAAGAAGAGATTCAGAATCTTAAGGAAGAAAATGTCACCCTTGAAAATTAAAATTGGACAAGGTGAAGCCAATGAAATTATAAGAGATCAAGAAATAATTAAACAAAATATGAATGGTGAAAAATAGAAGAGAAAGCAAAACATCATATAAGGAAAGCAATAGACCTGGAGAATAGATCATGAAGAGAAAATATAAAAATGATTGGACTAACTGAAAGTTATGGTCACAGACCAGATCACAGGACAGGAGAGGAGTAAACACCTCTCCTTTGATCATATCACCTTAGAAGAACTGAAATTTTGCAGGTGCCTAGAAGTAGCTCTGACAACAGGTGTGTAGAACCCCAGCAATTTAGGACAGAGCACTCTCCACTCTGGAAGCAAAGCTTGTCACAGAGCTCAAAACTCAAGTAATTCGTTGCAAAAAATGAGCAAATGGAGTAAAAAATTTCAGACTGTAGAATCTTTCTTTGGTGAGAAAGAAGAAAAAATATACAACCAGAAGGAGACAACAAAGTCAAAATGCCGGCATGAAAAGGCTCCAAGAAAAATATGATTTGGTCACAGGCCATAGAGAAGCTCAAAAGGGATTTTGAAAATCAAGTAAGAGAAGTAGAGGAAGAATTGGGAAGAGAAATTAGAGTGGTGTGAGAAAAAAATGAAAATGAGTCAACAGCTTTCTAAAGGAAACCCCCCCAAAAAATAAAGAAAATAACACCCTAAAAATAGACTAATTCAAATGGTAAAGAGGTCCAAAAGGCCAATAAGGAGAAGAATGAATTAAAAATCAGAATTACCCAAATAGAAAAGGAGGTCCAAGAATTCACTGAAGAAAATAATTCCTTCAAAATTAGAATGGAGCAAATGGATACTAATGACTTTATGAGGAATCAAGATATTATAAAACAGATTCAAAAGAATGAAAAATAGAAGACAAGGTGAAATTTCACATTGGAAGGACCATTGATCTGAATAATAGATCCAGGAGAGATGATGTAAAAATTATTGGATTATCTGAAAGCCATGATCAAAAAAAGAGTCTAGACATCATCTCTCAAGAAATTATCAAGGAAAACTGCCCTGATATTCCAAAACTGGAGTGTAAAATAGAAGTTGAAAGAATCCACCTACATCCTGGAGTTGTTATGAAGATAAAACAAAGTAATATGTGTAAATACCTTGGTAAACTTTAAAATGCTAAACAAATGATAGCTACAATTATCATTATCTAGTTATCCAGGCCCATGTTCTCCTGAACATCATCAAGTGCTTATTAGATCTTTTCAACTGGATGTCTCCTAAGACTCTCTGCTTCAATACATCTTAAACAGAGCTCATTTTCTCCTCCAAATCCTCTTCTCTTCCAAATGCTTCTATTTCTACAAACAACATCACCAACAGAGTCGTATTTGCCTTTTTCGTTTCCATCAACTTTCACATCTAACTAATACTCAAATTTTATCAATTCTGGCTCCATATATATCTTGCCTTTTCTGGTAACCAAAAATGTCATCATTTTGGCTTTGTTTCTTTTGATTACTAATATGTTGCTTTCCAAGGGCAAATTTAAACCTTAACCTTTTCACTTTAAAAACATGCTTGGCAGAAATGTGGGTTTTTAAGTAATTCTCCTTCACTCTTTGTTAATTATGGCATAAAGTAATACAGTAACTACTAGAATAGAGTGTACACTACCCTTAACTACAACTACAGAAGAAAAAAGGGGGACAAGAGTGCAAATAACTGACTCTCCTGTTCTGTCTTAGTTTTATCTCCCATCAGCGCTTTTAATAGAGCAGGAGAATGGAACTCCACTCTCAAGCACCAAAATTTACAGGGTACTGAGTATACTTACACTCATCAGTAGCATAGAAACAACTCAGTGCAGCACCTCATTAGGAAGAATAATTTAATAAAAGTGTAGAGTACCAGATGACTCATTTTCCTACAATCTCCCCCCAGCACACACACACACACACACACACACACACACACACACACACACACACACACAGTGATGCCACACATCAGTTAAATGTCTCCTTAACCTTGCCTTGCCACTTTCCCCCTCATCCTAAATAGTTTTATCCCCATAATAGCTTCATGGTATCCCAGAGTATCTCTCCATGCAGTTCTTTTGTCTCCCTTACCTGAATTTGTCATTTTAAAAATCATTATTTCATGATATATTTCATGCCATTTAGACATTTTTTAGAAGCTTGCCAGGGGCAACTCTGACTTCTACTGCCTAGTACTCAAGAGCAGAGCAATTAATCTTGAGAAGTAAGTGTCATCTATGAAAAGAAGTATTATAAATGAAGGTAACATTATATATTAAATATTATTTATTAGCATTGGGGTGACTCGGAATCTTTAGCACTAGTCCAAAGTGAATTATCAATGAGGTAATAATAACAATAACAATCACTGGTAGTTTTAATGGAGTTATTATCTGTAGATCATCTCCTGAGACTCTCCCAACAAACTTATGAGACAAGGATTATTGTCCTTTTATTTTTCCTTTTATTATCAAGCCAGTTCAAAGAATTAATAAAATTACACAAGGTCATATGAGTGGTAAATGGTAGTGGAAGAAAATCTAAACCTTCTTCCATAAAAATGTTGCTGCTATATTTTGGGTTTCTTTAGCTTCTATGTCTCTAAGTTTTGCCATCTCCATGGATAGTAGCTAATATATATGTGTGTGTGTGTGTGTGTGTGTGTGTGTGTACATACACATATATGTGTATATGTATCAACATACATACACATATATGTGTGTAGGTATAAACATACATACACATATATGTGTATAGGCATAAACATACACACATATGTGTATAGGTATAAACATGCATGCACATATATGTATGTATACATGTGTGTATGTGTGTACATATGTGTATATACCTATATGTGTATGTATGTATATGTCATAACATAGATCTAACTGTTATAACAATATTGATATAGGAGGGTGAACATGATAGCAGCATTGAGCCATGAGTTTTAAAAGCATTTGTAGATTTATTTTAGTTGTTTTATTAGTAGTCCCCAACTTAATATATTTATTTTAATAAGAAATTTAAGTTCAAACTACAGTGTTGGCAATGCAGATTTTTAACAGAGATCACAAAGTATATATGTAAAAAATATTGGGGCAAGAACAAAGTATGTATTGTGATGGATGAACCTGGCAATCAATAAAGACTGAATAAGATGAAAGAGAAGGCAGAGTCAGAAGCCAAATGACAATCAGAAGACTGCAACAGGACTTCAGGGAGGGTGTCTTGATTTTTCTAGAGATATGGTATAAAATTTTCCTGGAAAAAAAAATAGAACAAAAAAAAATCCAACCTTGGCTCATTCTTTTTTCATTCAAAAAATAGATGGGAGGGGCAGCTAGGTGGTGCAGTGAATAGAGCACCAAAACCTGGAGTCAGGAGGACATGAGTTCAAATACAGCTTCAGACATTTGACACTTAACTAGCTGTATGACCCTGGGCAAGTCACTTAACCCTGATTGCCTTGCCTCCCCTCTCAAAAAAAATAGCTTAGAGATGCAACAAATAACCTTCATTTTGTTAAATGATACATAAAATAAAATCATTTTCACAACTTTTGTTTTCAAGAACACAATCAAACAATTTTGTCTATTCTGAAATTTTTCTTTGATTTTTAACTGTATTCATTTTAAATGACTTCTTTCAGGTAGCAATTGCTCTTGGATGAGGCTCTCCAGTAATTGTAATGCCAAGGAATGATAACTTTATAACATGGCGACATGAGTACCTGTAATTATAAAAGAGTTTCTCAATACTGGAGTAAAGGAACTAACATAACTTACTATGCAGTTTGCCATATAAAATGGAGAACACCTTATTGAGATTCCTAAAATTGAGAACAAGCTCCAACTAATCATATGCATTCACTTTCCAGATTCCTTTTCCTTCTTAGAGAGAAACCTCAATTTGACTTTTGCAGTGAAAGTTGAACTTAATGATTGTGTGTGTGTTAATTTCACTTTCAAGCCAATAGAAAAATACCTGCTGGCCCATGGAATTAAAAAGTGGCACAAGAGTTCAAACGAAAAACAATAATCCATATGTTGTCATTGATCTCACGTTACTGAGCAGACAAGAATGCAAATACACTTCGTGATTCAAAGTGATCTAAAGCTGATCTTTTCAATGATAGAAAAAAGAAGGAACAGAAACTATGAGTGTTTCTTTCAAAAATACTATGTACGTCATTTTTAAAAGAGACTAAGACTTTCAGAATGAAGAAAAGACTGAGGAGGCAAATTTTTTGTTTCCCTCCGATTCCTAGCACATTGGGGAGTCTCAATAAATGCTTAGACATGAGAAAACAAGTTGCTTCAGAAAATCTTTTCTCTTGGGGTTTTTGGCTCTGTTGGAATATCTTGATTCTTCCAGATGGCAGTGCTGAGCTGCCTATAGTGTTACCACCACCCACAGGCTGTGCCACATCAGGCTAAAAGCAAAGGAGGCCAAATCTTCCAGATGACTGGTTCCAAAGTGATGTGGACTGCATGTGTTCTGGAGTTGGAGGCATCTTAAAAAAAAGTGATATCCCAGTGAGTACAATCTCACTGCAATATCTGCTAATTATCAAGCACTTCAGCAAAATAGGAGAAGGTCTTCCTTTGGCATTCTTGTCAATGGAAGTGTGCTATTTTGAAAGCATGCCTTGAAGCAGAAATTTGTGTTTGGATTTTCATGACTAATAACTGTGGAAGTCTACTGTCACTCCAAACATTCCTTCCCTATGGATCAGTTCACGTAATGGAAGATGCTACCTATCACAAACATCAAACTTAGCAAAAAAAGGAAGGAAAGAAACTTTTAGAGGATGCAGTCTTCCCTTTCTTTAAACGGAGACATCCTTAAGTTTCAGAATTAACTAAACCTCTGGCTCTTTCTTGGAGGATATGGGGGTACCCCTTGGTTAAGACTCAACTATCCATCCGTTGATCCATTACCAAGCTTTATTAAACGTCCACATTATACTATGCATTTGGATACAAAACCAAAAAGAAAAGTCCTTAGCCACAAGCAGCTAAGTCTTACTGGGGGAGGCAACATGTATATAGCTAAGTGTATATAAAATGTATACAAAACAAATATGAGGTAATTTTGATGGGGAAAGGCATTAACAGCTTAGAAGATGAGGAAAGATGTCTTACAGGAGGAAAACCTTAAGCCGAATTTTGAAGAAGCAGAGATGAGATGGAGCCATGGGGAATACATCCTGTGAAAATTCATGGAGACAACAGTTAGTGTTGTAGGATACAGTTACATGGCAAGGAAAGCAAAAAGGTTGGCTTGGTTGGACCACAGAGTGCATGAAGAGGAGTAATATATAATAAATTTGCAAAGGTGATCTGGAGCCAGTTTGTGAAGAACATTAAAAAAAAGAGTAAGAGTAACAAGGAGCCACTGGAGCTTACTGAGCAGGAGAAAGACATATTTAGGCATATGTCTCTGATCTTAGTGTAAAAAAATGAATTAGAGGGAGAAAAAGAGAAAGACAGGATAGGAAAGTCAATTATGAGATTATTTTAGTGATACAGGTGAGAGGTAATAGGGGTCCAAATGAGAATAGTAGTTTTGTGAGTGAAGCAAAAGTGACAGATGAAAGATATATTGTAGAATCAAAATTGACAAGATATGGCTATTTAATGGGATGAGGGAAAGAAAACCATCAAGGATGAATCTGAGATTGTTAATCTGGAGAATTAGAAAAATAGTGGCTTCTTTATCAGAAACAGAGAGAATAGGGAAAGAAAAGTGTTTCGGGGAAATACGATAATTTCTGTTTTGGATATGTTGAGATTGAATGATCTGTGGGATATCCAGTTTAAAAAATCCAATAGCCAGTTAGTAATGTGGACTAGAGTTCAGGGATCTGGGGAGGAGTTAGATCTAGGAATAATTTGCATAGAGATGAGAACAATTCCTACTTCTAGCACCTTTTTCATGCCTTTTAAGCCAGGTAACAAGGATTCTTCCTGCTAAGGCTCCTCTTCCCATCCCATTGATCTCTTGTTAAGCCAAAGGAAGTATAAAATTTGAAAGTCCTCAGAGATCACCTAGTCTCATCCAAACGTGACAAGAATGTCATCTATAAATTCCTGACCTCCACTTTAAGACTTACCTCTTAGATAAACTGATATCCCCACTATCATATAGTGGCTCAGAAGTATCAGATAGGGTCTAGGATTCCTACACAAGGGAATATTCTCAAGCCTTCCAGAGAAAAGAAGTGTAATAAGAGAAATAAGTAGAAATTATACAGGCAGATTTCACCAAACATTGATTTGATGTAAGGAAAACCTTCCTAACAATTAGAACTGTGTGGGCAGCCTTTGGAAGAACTTTCTGGAAGGTTTCTAATTTTTAGATTTTTCACTTACAACTTTAATGAGACTAGCTAAATACAGAAAGGTGATATATAAACACTCGTTATTATTATTATTACCATTATGAATGTGATTATTATTAGCCAAAATTTGTACAGTGGTTTCATGTTTGCCGGGTGCTGTGTGTGTGTGTGTGTGTGTGTGTGTGTGTGTGTGTAATTTAACTTAATGCTTGTAACCACCCTGTGAAGTAGGTGCTTTTATTTTCCCTTTCTTTAAGATAGGAAAACTGAGGCCAGGAGAGGTTGAGGGACTCACCCATGGTTACACAGCTAATAAGTATGTGAGGTTGCATTTGACTCAGGTCCTCCTGATTGGAACTCCAGCAATCTGACCTCTAAAGAACCATCTTCCTTTGCTGATAAGGCATTTAAGGAGGTGCTAAAAGGAGGAAGAACCCTGAGGAATTCTGGTCATGTACGAATGTGCAGACAGAACTTGAGGAGGCAAGGATTGTGTTTGGGAAGGAGAAGGACATAGGAAGGGCTCTTTTAGCTCTCTGTATACAAAAGAGTAGCTGAATTTTTGCCCAATTTAGAAATGAGCCAAAAGAAAACAGATCAAAAAGGCCTGCTCCTAGACATCAAAGAGAATAGAGTAAAAGAAGCTCTAGGGAGAGATCACAGATCACAGGGACAAATTTTGTATTTTCGTGTTCTGACACTCTCCCCCCCGCCTCATACATAGTTAAAAATCCAAACCACAGAACATGAATAAATTTTAAAAAGAAAAATTTCTTTCCTGAGGAGATCTAAGTGCTGCTTGTCTCTTTATATTACAATAATAGCCATCATTTACATGGTGCTTTAAGATTTACAATATGCCTTACAAAAGTTATCTCATGTGAGCATCAAAGCAACCCTGTGAGATAGGTGCTATTATCTTCATTTTATAGGTAACTACACTGAGGTAGATGGAGGTTAAGCAACTTATCCAGGATTGCAAGTTAGGGGAGGTCAAATTTGAACTCAGATCTTTCCAATATTAGGTCCAGTGTTCTATCCTCTGTAACGCTTAACTATGATTTTAGCCCATTTTTCTTCCTTTACCTTTATCCTACTCAGTTTGATGGATCAGGACCGCTGGAGATGACCCAGGATGGGAAACCTTGGCCTTTTCAAGCCAGATGGCTCCAGAGGAGAAAGTGAAACTGGCGACTTTGCACAGTCCTCCCTACTTAAATCCATTTCACTTGCACATCATGGCCTCACCTGCCTGATATCATGATCCTCTTTGAGAATGAAGGATAAACAGTAGCAACTCAGCTTCATACTAATTATTGCACTTTTGCCTTCAGTCCTCTGACTTATTTTAGGTAGAAGTCAGATTGCTCAAAACATGAATGAAAAACATGAATTAATTTTTAGACTTACTCTGCATGTCATATCCTTACATCACTTTCATTTAATAACCTATTTAATGATGAATGGGTTGTGTATATCAATATCTCTTTATTTTACTGGCTGGCTTTTCCCCTCAGACTTTGGAGATACATAAGCATTAGGGAAAAAAAGAAATTACCTGAATATCTTTTTAAATTACAACAGCAAGGAACCCTGTAGATTTCTATAAATGGTCTTCCCTTTCTAGTTCTTAGTTCTTAAATCTTCAAGTAAATGCAAGTATCTAGTCAGAATTAGACACAATTCACATTTGTTACACTGAGCCAAGATAAGCCTGATCAATGTTTTTTAAGCCAGATAAACATCTCCTTGTTATCATGTGTTTGGACAGTAGACTAAAGGGTGATTTTCAATTGCAAACACAATTTTCCAAGACTAGGTGCCATAAATAGAATTCTTATGAATATCATGGTCACACTGATTGTCCTCCCATATGCATGACTGCACAGAAACATGTTTTCTTTGTTCTTTGACATTGATTCTGCAATTAATGCCACTAAAGTCTCAGAATTTGAAAATTAAAAGTGCAGGGAGTAATGTTGTTAGAAGATGCTATCCCAGAATATATTGCAGCAGAAATGCCAAACCACATTGAAGTTTTCATTAACATGATAGGATCTAAACTGAATTGGATATGTGTGTTGGTTTACATGCTTCCATACTTCAACTTATTGTGATTTCCCTGCTCATGTAGAACATAAACCTTCCACACATTAGTAGCTAGCTTACTGAGTTATTTGGGCCCCCCAGATATTTCATTCATGCTAACCTATTCCTGGTGATCCTTTGAGAGATTTGTTTAAAGGGATGGGTAAGTTTATTCTATTTGTATAAGTGTTTTAAATTTTTACCAGTTTATTTTATTTTTATAAGTTTTTATAGATATTTTCTGTTTCTTATATCACTATAACATCTTATATATGCAACTCTTTTCCCTTCCCATCCTATAAGACAAATAATAATTTTTAGAGAGGAAAAATGCATTAGCACAACTGATGGACACATTGAAAAATGTCTGAAAATATGTGCAATGTGTAATACCTGTGGACCTCTATTAAGAGGTTGGTTGGGAGTATCTTGTCATATCTCCTCATTTAATTCCAATTTGATCTTTATAATTTTGCTACATTTACTTTTGATTTTTTGGTGCATCATAGTTCTTTCCTTTTACATTGCTGTTACACCTTGCTAAAGGAAACCCCAAAAAATACTGAAGAAAATAACACCTTGAAAATAGACTAACTCAAATGGCAAAAGATGCCCAAAAAGCCAGTGAGGAGAAGAATGCCTCAAAAAGTCAAATTGCCCAGATGGAAAAGAAATTTCAAAAACTCACTGAAGAGAAGAAGTCCTTCAAAATAAGATTGGAGCAATTGGAAGCTAATGACTGTATGAGAAATCAAGATACTATAAAACAGATCCAAACAAATGAAAAATTGAAGGCAATGCGAAATATCTCATTAGAAAAATCACTGACCTGGAAAATAAATCCAGGAGAGATCATTTAAAAATTATCGGACTACCTGAAAGCCATGATCAAAAACAGAGCCTAGAAATCATCCTTCAAGAAATATTTTTTTAATTAAATTGTTTCATTTACTTTTAGTTTACAATGTTCAGTTCCACAGTCCCTCGAGTGTCAGATTTTCCATAATACCAATTAAAATCTGGCATGGCTAGGCCACCTTCCTTAGCATTTCTTTTCACTAATTGCCTCAATATTCTGGACATTTTGTTCTTCCAAATGAATTTTGCTACTATTTTTTCTAGCACAACAAAGTAACTTTTTGGTGGATTGATTGATATGGCACTAAATGTGCAATTTAATTTAGGCTAAATTGTCATTTTTATTATATTAGCCTGACCCAGCCATGTGCAAATGATGTTTTTCCAATTAGTTAGATCTGACTTTTTTTGTGTGTGGAAAGTGTTTTGTGATTGTGCTCATATAAGTCATGGGTTTGTTTTGGCAGGTAGATTCCCAAATATTTTATAACGTCTACAGTAACTTTAAATGGAATTTTTCTTTCTATCTTTTGCTGTTGGATTTAGTTAGAGATATATAGGAATGCCAAGGATTTATGTGGGTTTATTTTATATCCTGCATTTTTGCCAAATTTGTTTATTATCTCAAGTAGCTTTTTACTTGATTCTCTAGGATTCTCTAAGTATATCATCATATCATCTGTAAAGAGTGATAGCTTAGTCTCTTCTTTGCCTAATTTGATTTCTTCAATTTCTTTTTCTTCTCTGATTGCTTATTCTAACATTTCTAGTACCAGATTGATAAGAGAAGTGATAGTGGACATCTTTGTTTCACCCCTGATCTTACTGGAAACTCTTCTATCTTGTCCCCATTATATTTAATACTTGCTGATGGTTAGGTGATTAGATAGATGCTACTTATTATTTTAAGGAAGACTCCATTTATTCCTATACTTTCCAGTGTTTTTAATAGGAATGGATGTTGTATTTTGTCAAAAGCCTTTTCTGAATCTATTGAGACAATCATATGGTTTCTGCTAGTTTTGTTGTTGATGTGATCAATTATATTGATAGCTTTCCTGATATTGAACCAACCTTGCATTCCTGGAATAAATCCTACCTGATCAAAGTATATTATTCTCATGATGATTTACTGTAGTCTTTTTGCTAATATTTTACTTAACATTTTTTGCATCTATATTCATAAGGGAATTTGGTCTGTAACTTTCCTTCTATGTTTTGTCTCTTCCTGATTTATGTATCAGCATCATATTTGTGTCATAAAAAGAATTTGGTTGGACTCCCTCTTCTCCAATTTTCCTGAATAGTTTGTAAAGTATTGGAGTCAGTTATTCTTCAAATGTTTGGTAGAATTCTCTAGTAAAGCCATCTTGCCCTGGAGATTTTTTTTCTTAGGGAGTTCATCGATAGCTTGTTCAATTACTTTTTCTGTCATGGGGTAATTTAAGTAGTTTACTTCCTCTTCAGTTAGTCTGGGCAACTAGATTTTTGTAAATATTCATCCATTTCACTAAGACTGTCAAATTTATGTGCATAAAATTGGGCAAAATAATTTCTAATTATTGTTTTAATTTCCTCTTCATTGGAGATAGATTCACCCTTTTCATTTTTGATATTTGTAATTTAGTTTTATTCTTTTTTTATCATATTGGTTAAAGTTTTATCAATTTAATTGTTTTTTTCATAATACCAGCTTTTAGTTATATTTATTAATTCAATAGTTTTCTTAAATTTCATTTCATTAATCTCTCCTTTGGTGTTCATTATTTCTAATTTAGTATTTAATTAGGAATTTTCAATTTGTCCTTTTTCTAGCTTTTTCAGTTGCTATGCCCAATTTATTGACTTCCATTATCTCTGTTTTATGTAGGTAGGCATTCAGGGATATAAAACTTCCCCGAAGAACTACTTTTGCTGTATCCCACAAGTTTTGGTATGTTGTCTCATTATTGTCATTCTTTGTCATTCTCATAATTGTCATTAATTGTCATTAAATGAGGTTACTGATTTTTTGCATAATTTCTTGTTTGACCCACTCATTGTTTAGGATTAAATTATTTAGTTTCCAATTAGTTTTTAGTCTACCCTTCCATGGCCTTTTATTGCATATAATTTTAATTGCATCACGAGCTAAGAAAGATTCATTTAATATCTCTGCCTTTCTGCACTGAATTGTGAGGTTTTTATGCCCTAGTAAATGGTCAGTTTTTGGATATGTGCCATGTACCACTGAGAGGAAGGTATATTCCTTTTTATCCCCATTCAATTTTCTCCAGAGGTCTATCATATCTATCTTCTGTAAGATTCTATTTTCTTCCTTAACTTGTTCTTGTTTATTTTGAGATTAGATTTATCAAGCTCAGATAGGGGAGATTGAAGCCCCCCACTAGTACAGTTTTGCTATCAATTCCTTCCTCTAACTTCCTTAACTTCTCCTTTAGGAATCTGGATGCTGTACCGCTTGATGCATAAATATTTATTAATGATATTGCTTCATTTTCAATGGTGTCTTTTAGCAGGATACAGTTTCCTCCCTTATCTCTTTTAATTAGATCTATTTTTGCTTTTGCTTTCTCTGACATAAAGATTGCTATCTCTGCTTTTTTTTTTTAGCTGAGACATGACATATTTTACTCCAGCCTTTTACCTTTACCCTGTGTGTATCTCCTTGTTTCAGATGTGTTTCTTGTAAACAGCATATTGTAGGATTATGGTTTTTAATCCAATCTGCTATCCATCTCCGTTTTATGAGGGAGTACATCCCATTCACATTCACATTTATGATTACCATCTGTATCTTTCCCTCCATCCTATTCCCTCCTCTGTTTATGCTTTTATTTTATTTCTTTTTTTTAATTTTATTTTAGTTTGCATCATTCATTTCCAGGAGATTTTGAGTTACATATTTTCTACCCATCTTTCCCCTATCCACTGCCCCAAAACAGCCATCCCAGTGTATCTTCCCTCCCCCAATCTATTCTCTCCTATGTCTTCCCCCCTCACCCCTCTGACTTTTCCATAGGGCAGGATGGATCTCCCAACCACAGTGCCTGTGTATCTCAAGTTCCACTTGGATGTAGTTAATAATAATAATAATAATAATAATTGCATATAGATAGATAGATAGATAGATAGATAGATAGATAGATAGATATTTTTAACATTTGATTATAGAACTTTAGATTTTAGATACTTTCTCTTCCTGCCTCGTCACCCACCCCAACTGGGAGGACAAGCAATAAAAAACAGGCTAAACATGTGAAATTATGCAGAACCTCTCCATAGTGAGCACACTGTGAGAGTCTGATTACATGTCCCTTCTTCCTATCCTGCCCCCCCAACCACTCTCCACCCTGTCCCTATCCCTCTACAGAAATGTGAACATTCATCAGCCCGCTCCCCCCTCCCTGCCCTCCCCTCCATCACCCTACCTCTCAACCCCCCTCCCCCTACTCTTCTACGTGGCAAGATGCCCAGTTTAGAGTTTATGTCATTCCTTCCCTAAGCCAAATTCCATGAGAGTAAGCTTGACTCTTTCCCTTTTGCCTTCCTGTTCTCCCCCTCTATTACAACAATTATCTC
>JAQQSU010007480.1:0-13213 GCA_028627135.1 Pseudochirops cupreus
AAGGGAAAGATGGGGAGAAAATTTGTAATTCAAATTTGAAATGAATGATGTAAACTAAAAGAAAATAAAATATTAAAAAAATAGAGGAGTATACAGAACATTTTAGATTAGTTTTTTAAAACAAGTTGCTACTTTCAAAATTGCTTAAAGTATTGGAACTTTAGCCATGTATAGTGTCTCTGTTGTAATTTGTAGTTCAAGACTAATGTGAATAGAAAGTAAATTGCTCCATATGGCTAGAACTCATTATGAAAATCCAATATCACTCTGCTATGTGGTGGCTTGGAGATACATGGATCTATTTGTGAGTTTTATTGAAATGTTCTCATGATGGTGATTAGACAAAAAATTGAGCTGTTCTGACTTTTTATTTCCATTTCTATATTAGAACTCTAATAAAATTTAAGTATAAAATTACATGACAGGTCATAGCTGTCTGTAAGTACTTAGATTTAATGTAATTTGATGCCAATTCTTGAGTTGACATCTAATAATACTCTTTATTAAATAGTACATCATGGCGTAGTAAATAAAATATTATACTTGCAGTCTAGAAAATCTGTGTTCAAATCCTGCTTCTAAGACATGAAACCTGTATAATTCATTCAGCCTTTCTGAGACCCAAACAACTTTTAAGAACATTAGATATGAATGACTTTTAGTTTTCCTTGGTAGAAGTTCTTATAGTTGAAAATCACAGCTAGTCCCTGTGCTCGGATATAAATCTTGTTATTTGACTGTGTATGTTCTGCTCTTTCTATTGTACAGGCTATCTTTATATCTCCTTGATGCTTATATTTTTTTATCTAACTGTATTATAATCTTTTCATTTTGATATTATAGGAAAATAGAATAATGACATTACAGGAAAGTCATGAATACACTATTTAGCAATGGGGTAGGGGGAAAAGATTACCTATTCCCAGTCATCACTGCTACTCTAGGAGATAAAGACTGACTTTTAGCTATCATAATCCCTCTGCAGTGCTACTACTATGTGTACCAATGTTTGAGAGTAATTATAATATGTCATATGTGGTCTCCTTTTTTCCTCCACAAAGTTTCTTCAGATGTGGCACTTCCTACATCCTATGGGGAAAATGGTATTGGTTTATTATTTTGCTTTGTGTTAAATTATGAGATACCAATAAAGTTATTAGCATTAGGTGATACTCTATTCCCAAAAGCATTCAGACCAGTGTCTAGTTAGAATTATCCTCGTCTTCACAAGAGGCCCTGTATTTAGCATGTAATGAGGTTCAGAAGAGTTAGGCTATTTATATGAAGATACTGAAGCAGGCGTTTTCCACTTCTTCCATAGACTGTCTCTTTTGGGCACTCACTCAACTGAAACAGACTGCCAATTCCTCCACACTTTGGTAGATGATATTCATGAGTTTCTCCGCATTCTGACCAAAATAATTCATTGCCTGGTGTCCAGCCATCTGGTGATGTGCCTCTTTGTACTTGGCTATTCTTGTCCTCCAAGAGCAGATAAAATCAGTACTCAAAACCTTTCTAGCATGGTAGAACCTGACAGGGGGTCTGCTACAAGTTCAACACCATGCCACCATGAGACATCAGAGTAAGACTTTGTTAGAGAATAGATTTATAAAAAGCTCTTATGGCAGTTTCATGTGATGTGATATAAATTGTTGTTTTAGCTAAACCAGGAGGATGAGAATCAACCACATTAACAATCAAACAAGAAAATATGAGCTTGATGACCAACTGGGGAGAATTCTAGTTAAGATATTAACTAGAAAGATTAACTAAGTTATTAGAGACTTAGTTACTAAAAGTAAACAACAGTAATTATTATTTTGGCCACAGATACTCATGAAATCTTTTAATAGGTTGTGGTTGAATTGTTCTCTGCACTCATGGAAAAAGTACCCAAAAATAAAGAAGCCACAGATATTTGAAAATGTTGAAGAATTGAAGGCCCACTGTATCTATCTATCTATCTATCTGTCCTTGTGTACCTACATAATTTTAGTCAGTATGTTTAATCTTTGGCATTATAAAGGTATGGTGTCTCTAAATCTGTTTGACTCCTCCATAAATTGTAAATGTTTATTAATTAACATATTCACAAACGTAAATCCACTACTTAAGAAATCTCCTCCCCTGACATGTCCTGTTTCTACGTTCTGCATGTTTGCTCACACAGTTGCCTAGATATGGAATATTTTACCAGTTTTTTTTGTTTAAATTCTTAAATATCCTTTCAATTTAAAGTTAAATGCAAATTCTAACACCCTCATAAAACCTCCCTAAGTCCTTGCCAATCAGTAAAGATATTCTCCCTATAGAATATAGGGTAAGTAGGGGATGAGGAGTACAATGTACATGATTTTAAATATCCATTATAGTACAGTTTATATGATGTCATAATAATCTATTTGTGCCAAAAACCTCTCAAAGATGATACATTCTACAGAAAGAGAAGCCATGCTTAAACTAAACTTTATAATTCTCTCAGCTTCATAAATAAGCAACAATAAACAGATATTTTAAAATATTTTTGGAATTGATCTAAGCCAGCTAGAGTAGAAAATGACACACCTCACATAAGTGCAGTATTGTAAAAACTATTTTTCTGTCTTCAGATTTTTTTAAGTCTTTAGTATAATAGTAAATGTAAATTATTATTACTACTAATAATAACTGATATTCATATATTAAGGTTTGAAAAGTGCTACACATATTTTATCTTCCCTTGAAAAACTTGTGAGAAACATATAATATGTGTGTGTGCATGTGTGTGCATGTGTGTGTATGTATATGTAAGAACTACTATCTATCTTATAGATAAAAATAATCATGATGAGAGCTTAGAGTGACTAATGATGTCATATACATTAGGTCTGAAAGATTTCTAGTTCTTTTCTAAGTACAAGTCTAAAACTCTTTTTATTACTTCATGTTTGAAGAAATATATTTATTTTCTTGTTGGATCTGGACATTGGAAGTAATAAAATTTCTTTTCTGTAATTGCTTTTGATTGACAGGCCTCACTTTAATGAAGATTTGTCAAAAATTGTTTTGTTTGATACAGAGAATAACTATGGAAAAGTGTGTAATACTCTTTTAAAAACTTCATTCTGATTACATTCAGAGTTTCTGAATGTAAATATGAGACTTTAAATGGTGAAAGCTGTTACCTAACAAATAGTATGAGCCCCTATCATATGTTTTCCCACTAGCATTGATTACCCAGTTAATATCTCCTCGTTTTCAGTCTTACAATGGATATCAATTAGTTTTTCTAAAAGGTTATTTATTGGTAATGTGCAACAAAGATATTAACTTTTAAAACATTTTCCCAGTCCAGGATCATTCTCACTTCTCATACACTTTCCCTGGCGAGAGTATGTGGGAGTAGGTACAAACCATCACTGTCTCTCACCATTACTACTATATTAGACATATTTTCTCTCTCTCTCTGTGTCTCTCTGTGTCTCTCTCTGTCTCTGTATCCACACACATATGCATGTATGTATATATATATATGTGTGTGTGTGTGTGTGTGTGTATGTATACATATAAATATATACATGTACACAAATATGTATATATACACATAAATGTATATATGTATATGTTCATGTATCTGGAGAGAGAGAGAGGGAGAGAGAGAGATAGAGGCTTTGTGTAGAATCTTTGTGGAGAGTAGGCACAAATTTGAAACACAAAAGTACTGAATCAAACATGTAAGAAAAAAATTTGGAGCCAAGAAGTATCTCATAGTCCTGGGAACTCTTTTCTTCCTTTGTGGAAATTCTTACAAATTTTATTTCTTTTTTTTTTCCCTCATCATAGTCAATGAGCAAATACCTCCCTTATTTATCAAGGCCAGGGAAAGTAGATGATCCTCTGGGCTTGTTCCTCACTAGACTTGGCTGCAACTGCTACTGGGAGCCTTAGGAAACACTTGCATTTAGGATCCATAGTTTAGCAATGACCTATTAAAGGACATTGAGTAGATAAGAACACCAGAAGTGAGTGGTTTCACCAAAACATAGAGAGTACAGAATATCTAGAGGGAGATAGGACGCCATGCTGTTGAATAGAGCAGAGAATTTGAGAAGCATGAAGAATCAACAATAATCATCATATTTGGCAATTAATTATCATTGTTGAATTAGGAAAAAAACAATTCCAGGTTAAGTGATAGATTCAGAAGCCATATGGCAAATGGTTTATAATTGAGTGAAAAGAGAGGGAGTAGAAGTAAATTGTATAGACAACTTTTTGTAAAAGAGTGAGAAAGGGAGTTTATAGAGTAATTGATACAGGAAAGGATAGAGTGCATTGACAAATTTTTAGGGATAGGGAATACTTGGACATATGTAATAACAGCAAAACAACATTTTAAGATCAATAGGAAGAAGAAACAAATTGGAGAGAAAAAGGCAATAATTTGTGTTGCAATCTGCTAGAAAAGATGGAAAGAGTGAATCAAAAGGGATTGTGTTGAGCAGGGAGAAGGGCCAATATATTGTCAGAAACTGAAGGAAAGGAGAGAATATGGAATGATGTCAAGGGAATTTGAAATGAATGGGATGGAAGAAGAGGTAGGGCTCACTAAATGTCTTCATTTTTTTAAAGTAAAGTAGGTGATGGCTTCAGCTAAGAAGAGAGAAGTAAAGCTTAAGGAAAGAAGGATTTTGGAAAAGCTTTCATGGAAATAAGAATAAAAGGATGAACTAGCTACAGTAATACAAACTATTTTGGTGCAAGAGGTTGAGGAGACATATAGGAATTCAGGAAAATATAGAATATGCCTAAGTAAGGCAGCATTGGAGGAAACAAGAGGTTCTAAGAGGGAGAGATGAAGATGATGTGTATTCCACCCAGAAAAGACAGTTTGTGCAAATACACAGAGATTAGAGCTGAACAAGAAGGTCTGTTTGGCTCAACTTTAGAGTACTATGGAGGGAAGCAATATATAGATAGGATGGAAAATTAGGAGGGAGTCAGATTGTGATCCACTTTGTTTTCCAGACTGGTTTTTCATTTGATTCTGTGAATAGTAGGGAGTCATGGTAGTTTATTAAATAATGGAATGACATGGTTAAAATTGTGCTTCAAGAAAATCACTTTAGCAGTTTAACAGAGGATGTATTGAAACAGGAGAAATTTATGGCAGAGATACCAATTAGAAGGTCATGCAATCATCCAACAGGAGACGATAAAAACTGAAATTTGGGTGAAATCAATGAAACTTCAAAGAAGTGGATGGATGTCAGAGATGTGGAGGTAGAATGGAAAAGACTTCACAACTACTTGCAAATCTGTGGTCAGGGAGAGTAAATGTGAACCTGAATGACTGTAAAAATGATGTTGCCCTCAAAAGAAATAGGGAATTTATAGTATAAATGCTTATGCCAATTTTAATACTGTATGTTTTTGAAATTATGAAAAGTTCTATCACTTTTTGGATGTGATAGCTATTTTATATACTTATTTTCTGAATCCTCATATTGTCTCTTTTAGATATTGAATATTTACGAATAAAATTTCTTATCTTTCTAAGTTGCTCCAAAACCCATAGTATCACATGTCTCCCAAAAGCTTAATGATTTGTAATGATGGCCATGTAAAAAAAAGAAAAATGGATTTGAAAACAAGTTTCTTTTCTCTACATTAGTTGATGCCCTTGGAAACTTACTGTTATTTGACAAATGGGTATTAAAGCGAAAGGCTGAGGCCTTTTATTTTCATGTTAAAGGTAATGCAACACAATTTAAGCAACCAGATCTATCAAATAAAGAAATTTCCATTTATCAGAGTGTAATGGTAATTAAACTTGAAGATCCCTTTGTATTGGAAAGCTGACAGGTACTTAGCACCTAGTTTCAAATTAAGCCTCTGTAAAGAAACAAGAGGTATGAACCCCTGTTTATGATGTAACAGAAAGGGAATGAACAGGAAACTCCTGTTGCTGATGTAACACCAAGGGCCTGAACAGGGAGGAGCTATACCGTATTTAAGGAAGAACACAAGCTGGAGAGTCAGAGTTTCCTGGGGTAAAGCATTGAGGAGGCAGGGCAGCTGCTGCTGGACTGAAGATTGAACTGAGAATTGAGAAGGAATGAGAAATGAGAACTAAGAATTTCTTGGAGCAAGCCACATGGAGGCTGGATAAAGTGATTTTGATTTTGAAAACAGAGTTTATGCTGCTGAAGACTTCTGAGGGCCAGCTGGAGCTGCCAAAGACTAAGGAAGCATGACTGTGTTGCCATTACTTTGTACAAATGTTGTTGTTACTTTGTTAATGTGTATTAATGTTCTTGTGGCTTTGTTAAGCCTTATCTTCCTAGGAACAGAGACTATGAAGGATTTGAGATGAACTGAACACTGTGAGCTTCCATGTGGAGCAGGAATTGCATGGAGATCTAGACAAGGAACTCGGAGCTGTCTGCCTTTGAACCCAGGTGACAGTTTGGTGGATTCAGGTAGGAGCTACCTGCCTCAAGTCAAGATGAAAAGACCTCTCCATGGATACTGAGTAGTGACTAATGAAATAGGGTAGAGTAGTGACTGACGAAATTATGATTTAGCTATGACCAAGGGGTAGATGGCCTGTGTATTTTCTACTACCACTTAAGAGAGTGCTGAGTAGTGACTGATATTGTAACTTAATAGCATCCCATGGGTGGAGGTGTTGCCTTCTTAAGGATGAATGAGTTAAGGATTAAGGAGGCTCTCCTCCTTAAGACTGATTGAATTAAGAATTTAATTAAATGATTGATTGTCTAAATGAATGGACTTTTTTTTAGAAGAGAACCATTAAATGATTGGTTGACTAAATGTACTTTGTTGAAAACTAAATGACCACTTTGGTGAAAACTATGGGGCCATTTTAGTGATAAGTTGTTGAGTTGTGACATGGTGGATGCTGTATTTTGATTTTATGTGATAAGTTGTAACATTGTGAGTTCTGGACCTTGATTTTCTGTAAATGTTTTGTTCTGATTTGTTATTGAATAGAGAGTTCACTATACTATGTAATCAGAACCTTGAAAGCTATTCACAGCAGAAGTCCTCTGGAAAGGTGCTTGTACATGGCTTTACACAGAGTATACCTAAAAGTCATCAACATGTTTTTATTATTTCCAACATCATGTTTAAAAATTATTTAAAAGCAAAAATGAAAATTATATGTAAGTACTTTCAGTTATTTATCTAGATACACAAAATTCTCTCCCAGATTAAAAAATCAATCAGTAAGCATTTATTAAATTCTTACCATTATTGGACACTATGTTAAGTGCTCAGGATACAAGGAGAAAAATCAAACAGTCCTTGACCTCAAGGAGTTTTCATTGCATCAGTGGAGATATCATGTATTTGTATCAGTAATGCAAAATGTTTATTCAAAATATGTTAAAAATCAATACAAGTTAATTTTTAGGTTATGGCAAAAGTGAAAGATGGGATTTGGAAGAACCCAATGCAGAAGTAGCATTTGAACAAAGCTTTAAAAAATGATTATAAGAAGACTTGAGAATTGAGTGCATTTGCTGCATAAGTTGCAGCCATATAAATGAATGGGAAAGGTAAAGGAATACCATGTGTAACAAACAGTAAGAAAGCAAATTTGACTGAACTGAAATGTGATTGAAATAAAATAATATGCAACAATACTAGAAAAAAGTAGGTTAGAACCAAGATGTGAGGGGCTTTAAATGGCAAATAGAACTCATATTTATTCCTACATTTAATAAATAATCCTTTAAGTTTATTAATCAGGGGTATAACATAAGCAGACCTGTGCTTTAGCAAAATCATCTTTTACAACCCACCCCACACCAACCTTGCTATGTGAATAATGAATTTGAGAGAAAAGATCCTTGAGTCATATAGAACAATTAAAATGCCAGTTAGCATAATAGTTAAGGAAGATAACAAGGGCTTCTCCCCATAAGTAGAAAAGTTAGGGTGGATTCCCAGGATGATTTGAAGATTAAAAGCCTTGGTCATTGATTGGTTATATAGACTCTGAGAAAGGAGTAGAGGATGACTAAAATTGTAAAGTAAGGTGACTGAAAGGATAGTAGTCCTTTTGAAAGAAATTGAGGTTTATGAAAGAAGGGTTGGTCCAATGGACAACATAATGAGTTTAGTTTTTGATATACTAGGTTTGGAATGACTATAGGAGATCCATTTTAAAATTATAAATTGTTGATGCAGGACTGGAAATTGGCAGAGAGGTTGGAGCTAGATATATACATATGGGGATCTTCTTCAGAGGCATGGTAGATGAATCCATGGAAGCTGATGCTTCTACCAAGAGAGAGGAACATAAGCATTTAGAAGGACTATCAGATTTGTCAATTAAGGGATAATTTATGACTTTAGGAAGAAGAATTTCAGTTGGTGATAACATTGTATATTAGACTAATAAAAGGGTATAGAAGTGAGTGGGAGAAAGGAAGTGGAATCAGTGAATGTATACAAATTTTCTTTTATTTTTGTTATTATTTTGTAGTAGGAGGTTGTTAAAGGAAGATAGAGTATGAGAACTTGAGATAAGATGGCCAATGATGGTGGCTTTTTTAAGGATAAGGAATTACTGAACATTAAATAATGAATTAGTAGATAAAGAGAAATTGAAAATTAGAGAAAGGAATTAATTGTGGAGGAAATCTGCTAGAAGATATACTATTGAATAAAATAAGGTGTGAAAGTCCAGGGGTTCCTCAGATGAGGCTAGTCTTCAATAGAGGAGATAATGATGGTTCCATTTCTCATTTGTCCTGCAATACATCTGTGACCTTTGAAAATTCAATTGTTTTCTGTGCTTTAATTTCCTCATATGTAAAATTAGGGGGTTGGGCTAGGTGGTCTCTCTTCTCCCTCTATTTTTAAATTTCTGGTCTTTTGTAGGAGAGAGGAAAGGTGAGAGTCACTAACAAATGTCCTTTTTTATTTTGAGAGAATATATGTGGAGATCTTCCCTTGAAAGGGTAAGGCAGGGTGGCTAGGTAGCACAGTGAAAAGAGCACTGGCCCTGGAGTCAGGAGGACCTGAGTTCAAATCCGGCCTCTGACACTTAACACAAAGTCTAGCCCTGTGACCGTGGGTAAGTCACTTAATGCCAATTGCCCTCCAAAAAGCAAAAAAAGAAAAAAAATAAACAAAAAAAGAAATGGTAAGGCAAGTGAAGTGGTTGGTATATGAATAGCAAACAAGATTAGCCACTGTGGAGGTTCAAAAGAGTAAAAGGATTGTTTCACCACAGTGAAGATTCAGTTGCAAATTACTATTGTGAATTTGGAGTGTATTGAGTCAGTGACATTACTTGACTTCCTCCAGTAACTTTCAGCACCATATTAGTATAAGTGGAGGATAAAAGGTTGTAGAAGTAATGCAGATGTGGAGTCTGACAAGGTGGGAGTGAAAGAATGTATAATGAAAAACGTATTAAGCACTTCTCAATGTCAAATTGCTGTGCTAAGTGCTGCAGTTACAATTACAGAAAAGTTTGATAGTAGTTTCATACAAGGGGTTTACATTCTGTTAGGGAAAGACATAAGGAAATAGGGGACAGTGATTAGTATTTTCAACTAGGAAGTATAAAGGGAGGTCAATAAAACCATAGGGTAATTGATTGACATCATTTCTTGAAATCATAGTGTCAATTTATTACTATTTCTTGAGCTAGAGGTAAAAAATGGGAGGTAGGATGGTAACATTAACAGAGGAATTGCGTGAAGATGGTTGGAAAACAGCAAAATGATAGCTTTGGGTAGGATAGATGTGGAGAACTCACACAACAACAGGAGTAGAGGGATTCCAGATTGAGACCTGGAAAGTCAAGTTGACAAGTTTCAATAAGAGAAAATGATAGGGGTTTGAGAGCAGAGGAGAGTGACCCTGAAGTGATTAGCTGCAGAGTCAAGCTTAGGAAGTGAGACTAGAAGAGAGTGGATGATCTGAGGTAGTTATGAGGTGAAGAAGCACTGGAGGTCAGAGTGAGAGTGAAAAATGGGACCAGAAGGACTGAAACAGGTAAACTGAGACTTCTGGAAGCCAAGATGGAAGAATAAGAAGTAAGTCACTCCCTCTCTCCATTAACAACCTCTGAAAAGCCAGAAAATATCACCCTAGGAAAAACCCTGAAATAGCTGAGCCAACAGAAAGATGGGCTATAGCAGTCTTGTAGCCCAGGAAGCTTGGGAGATTAACAGGAAAGGACTGTCTCACTCTGGTGGTATGGGAGCAGTACAGGAAGAGAGGCCTCCCAGCAAGACAATGGCAAGCCTCATATCAGGAAACTGTGGGGAGATCCTCATCCCCAGGGTGGTGGAGCAAGTAGTTGCCAACACAAGGAACCCTGAGTGCTTTGGCACAAGGAGGGGAACCAGTAGTCAATAGTGTGGAAAGCCACCATGTGCACTGGCAGGCAGGTGTAATCCATCAGTTAAACCTCCTTGTCCTTCAGCACAAATCCAGGAGGCACAACTCCAGGTAGACAGACACATTCCAGTAGCCAATCCTTCCTGTTCTTCAGAGTAGCCTCAGTGAGCAGTCATCCTCCAGGGACCAGAATTTGCACCCCCATAGTGAGAACTTGTTGATGACCCCAACTCAACACCAGGTAAGCTGCTTGAACCCTTCATCCTCCAGGTGCCAGAACTTGAGGTCCCAGCACACAAAGCCAGTGACCAGGTCCCTGTCCCCCCACACAAGAAACTTGAGTCAGTGCCCCTTGTGCTCCAGCAGGAGAGCTCGACTTTAAAATGTAGGAAATATGCAAATACCATGAGTGAAATAGAGAAACAGACAATAACCTTGTATTCTTACCATGGGGACAGGGAAGATCAAAACATAAATTCAGAAGAGGAGAACACTGTCAATATATACACATTTGAAACCACAAAGGAGAATATGAACTTATCTAAAGCCCAAAAACCCCTCTTGGAAGAGCTCAAGAAGGATTTTAAAAGTCCAATAAGAGAAATAGATGAAAAGTTGGCAAAAGAAATGAGAGATATGTGAGAGACTGTCTATAGCTTGGAAAAGGAAGGACAAAAATTGACTTTGGAAAACAACTCCTTAAAAATACAATTGGCCCAATGGAAAAGGAGGATCAAAAACTCACTGAAGAGAAAAATTCCTTAAAAAAGTAAAATGTGTCAAAAGGAAAAGGAGGTACAAAAGTCACTGAAGAGAAGAACTCCTTAAAAAGTAAAATGGGTCAAATGGAAACTAAGGACTCTAGGAGACATACAGAATCAGTCAAATAAAAACGCAAGAATGGAAAAATAAAAGAAGAAGTAAAATACCTAATTGGAAGAACAACAGGCATGGAAAATAGATCTAGGAGAGATAATTTAAAAATTATTGGTTAAGGGAGGAGTGAAGATGACAGCGTAGAAGCACCAAAACTCCACAGCTCTCCCCTTAACCACCACAGATACCTATAAAATATGACTCTAAACAAATTTTAAAGCTCCAGTACTCACAAAATGACAAAGTATCAAAGCTCCTGTTGAAGGCAGCCTGGCAGGCAGACAAGAAGGGTCTCTTTGCAGCATGAACCCGTGGGTGGAGCACTAGGGCCACCAGAACAAGCCTCCACTGGAATGTTAATCACCAGGAGCTGTGGCATTTTCCAGAATTACAAGCCTATAAGAAACAAGGACTAAGTGAAAGATCAGTGGAACTCAGATTAATTTGGGGGAGAAGGTCCGGCCAACTGCCTGAGACCTAGGAGTGGCTGAAGCAGCAGCCCTGCAGCCACCTGCAAGTAGCTGCTTCAGAAGCTCCCAGCCTGCAGATTGCAAGGGGCCAAGCAATCATACAGAGGCTAAATGCTCTTGTCTTGAGCTGCCTGGATCAGATCACAGTCTTAGGTGTGTGACACATGAGCCAAAGCTCGTGTGAGCTGCAGAAATGGTGGCCTCCTAATAGCTCCAGCAGCTGTGAAAACACCAGCAATATGGGACAGAGCTCTCTCCTCTGAAAGCAGAGTTCTACAGAACCTAAAAGTCAAGTAACTGACTGGCAACTTGAGTAGGCAAAGGAAGCAAAGAAAACTCAGCAATGCAACTTTAGATTCCATTTTTGGGTACAAAAAGGATGAAAGTATGGAATGGGAGGAAGACAACACAGTCAGAACTCCCTCACAGAAAAACTTCCAAGAAAAATGTAGACTGGTTACAAGCCATAGAGCAGCTTAAGAAGGATTTTGAAAACCAAATAAGAGAAGTGGAGGAAAAAATGGGAATAAAAATGAGAATGATGCAAGAAAATCAAGAAAAGAGAGTCAACAACCTGACTGAAGAAAATAACACCTTAAAAAATAGATGAACTCAAATGGCAAAAGAGACCCAAAAAGCCAATGAGGAGAAGAATGCCTTAAAAACTTGAACTTGCCAGAAGGAAAAAGAATCTCAAAAACTTTCTGAAGAGAATAATTCCTTCAGAATTAGAGTGGAGCAAACAGAAGCAAATGACTTTATGAGAAATCAATATACTATTAAACAGATTCAAGCAAATGAAAAAATAGAAGGCAATGTGAAATATTGTGTTGAAAAAAACCGCTGACCTGGAAAATAGATCCAGGAGAGACAATTTAAAAATTATTGGAGTACCTGAAAGCCATGCTCAAAAAAAGAACCTAAATAGCACCCTTCAAGAAATTCTCAAGGAAAATTGCCCTGATATTTTAGAACCCAAGGGCAAAATAGAACTTGAAAGAATTCACCAATCACCTCTTGAAAAAGATTCCAAAAAGAAAACTCCTAGGAATGTTATAGCCAGGTTCTGGAGTTCCCAAATCAAGGAGAAAATATTACAAGGTAAAAGGAAGAAACAATTTGAATACTGTAGAAACACAATTAGGATAAACCAGGACCTAGCAGCTTCTACATTAAGGGACTGAAGGACCTGGAATATGATATTCTGGAGATCAAGGGAGCTAGGATTAAAAGCAAGAAGTACCTACCCAGCAAAATTGAGTATAATGTTCCAGGGGAAAATATAGTCATTCAATGAGGTGGAGGACTTCCAAGCATTCTTGATGAAAAAACCAGAACTGAATAGAAAATTTGACATTCAAATACAAGAAGCATGAGAAGGTAAACATGGAAAAGAATTCATAAGAAACTTATCAAAGTTGAACTATTTACATCCTAACATGGAAAAATGATAATTATAACTTATGAAACTTTTCTCAGTATGAGGATAGTTGAAG